>MCJB01048379.1:46986-64942 GCA_002018475.1 Nicotiana obtusifolia | reverse complement strand
CCCCCCCCCCCCCCATAGTTACTGTTTGAACGCTTGTTTGAACTTAAATTACACTAGGCCATATTTTGTAACCTTCAAAGATTATATTAGTAATTTGTTAATGTGTATAATATGCTTGCTTCTCCTATGTGCAATTTGTTTTGTCTCGTAAATTTAGATTCCCTACCCTTCTTTGATTTATATGATCACAGAGATAATCATAATTCAATAATCCCACAGAGCATAAAATTCAGTCAGGACCCACAGTTGTGGATACCTAAGAGTACCTAACACCTTCTCTGCTCTTACTTGATCTTTGGTAACATAGACTAGTAAAAATAGAGTTATTTGCAAATAGGTGCCCTAACGCACCTTATAATAATTAGCTGGCGACTTTTCTCTTTTAATACCCACTTAAAAGAGTTGTCACATGTCGAAGCCCATGTTCACGAGAAAACGGGGCGGGATAGCTTGGCGACTCTGCTGGGGATATATGTAGGCTCTTACCATAATGAATTTTCACTTCTGTCGTTTATTTAACTTCTTTTATCCCTCTTCCTACTCCCTTACTTGCCTAAAATTGCTATATCCTAGATCCCCCACCCTATCTCCTCTATTTGCTTTTTTTAATTATGTTCTTGAATTATTTTGTGTATATTATGCTAACTTCTCTCCTTTGTCTTTCCCTTTTCCATTCTTTCTCTTGTTTATTTTTATCGCATTATTTACTACCCTTACATGCTTTCACCATGCAAAATATCGGGCAACATGTTAGTTTTCACATAACTGCGTGTTTTCAACATAATACACCACTCGTGCCTATTACCAACATAGCAGCACTTGATGAGTGTCCATGAATTCCTAAAACACCCTTTTTAAATCGAAATGGCTTATAGCGGTAGACTAGTCGATCAGCGGTGCAGTCGACGGTCCCATTGCCTTTCCCTCTCAAGTTGTCCACTTGAGAGTATTAATATAGACCCTTCTAGAAACCCCACTATGATTTAAAACCTACATACATCATGTTAAAACCTAGTATGGATTAAAATTTCAATGATGCATTAACCCGTTTAGACAAACCTTGTCCAAAGTCTAAAGGGATTTCAACAATCCCAAAGGACCAAAATCATGATATGTTCATTACATGGAGAAAATGTGCCAACATGTTGACCATTATTGCGTAACTAATTGAATCATGAGGGGGAAAGGGATAACTTTTATTTGTTTGCAGAAAATGAAGCATGAAATTCTCATGTTTTGTATGGTCCAGAATATCCCTCCTTTGCTAATTGATTGGTGGAATGACCTTTTACCGTGTGATAGAAACCACGTAATAAGGGTATTAGGTAATTTTTCCGTCTTTGTTGAACATTCGACCGAACAACGAATTAATAGAGGCAGCCTTGATGTTCTAGGATGAAAAAAGAGTTGTCTTCCTATTTGGCAATACAGAAATGACTCCTCTTCTAGAAGAAATAGGGGGTTTCGCCAAACTTCCATGGGTTAGTCAGGGTCTATTGGTTCAAGAAACTCGTACTCCACTCGATTTTTTGAGGATGCTAGGGTTCAAGAAGAATGACGAGTTGGGTTGCTTCAAAAATCCTCCATCCCTTTCGAATTTCCCTATGAGCGGTATGGGCACAGCAAGTCGTACTGCTTGCCTCAGGCAGAGTTGGCTATTACCTCTTTGGGATGGGTTCACCGCCGAGTTTATGTCTTCATAGTCTGCTTTCTGGGCTTGCTAATTTTCCCAATGCAAGGAGAAAAAATTCACACTCATTTGGCCATGATCGCCAAGACCATGATGGAAGGGATCGAGTGGCAGAAATACACCACCGTCCTTATGATACTAGTTGAGTTGTACCGAGATTTGGATCGGTGCAAAACATGGGTTTGGACATTTCGCGGGTTGCAAGTTTCAACTATAGGTTTGGCTGCTAGAGCATTTTCAGAGGGGAAATTACCGCCAGGAGATCTTGCGTAGATCACTGAATGACTACATCGCCACTCATTATCCAAAGAAGATGAAGTTTGCTCTGGACAGGTTTGCGAAGCCTAGGAGTGCTGAAGGTTGGATACATTTCTTCAGTAATCTAACTAACGAACATGTGCATTGGATGTTCCAGTGGTTTCCTAGTAGTGAGTTCATAATCAGGTCCAAAGGAACCACTCATCTGGTGCTCATTGGGTTAAGAGGCATTTACCCTTACGGTCCTATAAGGGTAATAAGACAAGCTAGGAGGAAGGATGTCATATCTCGAGTTTCTACTATGATTCAGTATAAGGCAGACTCCAAAGGAAACGTTATTTCATTCGATTGTGAGGCTCAGCACATGTGAAACTAATAGATCATTATAGATGGAGAGACTATCAAACCAGACAGGTGCCACAACGGTCATATGTATTACTACCTTTCATGGTTGGAAGACGACAGAACCGTGGGTCAATCTAAAAGACAAAATCATAGATGAGGTGGCTGAGGCTCAAGTAAAGTACAAGAGACTATGCAAAATAGTGTACGAATATGAGGCCAAACATCTAGAAGAGCATAACATGGATATGGAGGCGATCAAAGAATGGAACGAGATTACGAACAAGTCAACAAAGAGGTTGGAGCACCTAGAGCAAGGGTCGATAGAGCTGGAGAGAAAGTTGAGAAAGAGGCTTTGGGATTGCCAAGGTATGCGTTACGATGAATGAGGGAATCTGACAATGTCTTACTTGCTGCTCGACATGCGTGACCTGAGAAGTGTGATTGATGGAGTCAAAAGAGCAAACCATGGATTAGGTCCTTCTGGGACCAAATAGATTAGGAGGAAATTTTCTTTATCACTTTCTAGTTATATTTCGTTAGATTTCGATGTAATAAGGCCTCATGCCATTATGGACTTCATATTATTATATCATTTTAGTAAAGATTGGTTTGATTTAATTTCGCATTAATGGAATGAAGCAAAGTCGGCATAAACTTTCTCCAAGTTTATTTGTCGCTTAGGCCTACCTCGGGCACAACGAGGTCTGAATATTAGGACGCAAATTATTGCATGACCTTACGTGTTACTTGCTTAAATATTGCAAACACTCTTTCATTTCATCTAACTAATTGAGTTACCTTTTCTGTTTCTTTCTTTTGATTATTCCCATTCCAAAAGGTTGGTTCATGTATTCTGGCACCCCAGATCCAGAGGTCCTCCACCTCCTCCTCCACCTAGCGACCCCAAAAGAAAAAGCAAAGGCAAAGGAATGATAGACAATTTGAGTTGTAATCGAAAAGACAACACTGCAATAGCAGAGAATGTCGAGACTTCAGATAGAAGAAGACCGCTAGGGCAAAATGAGTTGGTTCTACAGTTGGAGTAGAAAATCTTGGAGTTACAAGACGAGCTTGAGCATGTTCAAAATCTCACAAACCTCTCCCTTCCTTTAAATGTCCCCGACATTAACCATCAGAAAACCACCACCTAGAATCAAATGCCACACCAAAACACACAAACCCAAAATCCGCCACCCTTAGCTCCACAAAATCCTCCTCCAATGCCTCAATACCACATTCACACCCCCTCCAAACATTAAACCTCCACCATGACAAACCACTCAGCAACACCACCCTCACACGACCCACTACTTGCAAATAACTACTTACCATACCCATCAGCACATTCCACAACCTACCCTCGATCCACCTCAGACCTCAATCAATGATCGCTCATATACTTAAGTTCCGGGAACGCACCAAGGCGACCCAATATACATGGAAACCCTACCACACACCCCACAACAAACACTATACATACCCAAACAAACCGAGAAGGACCTGCTCATCCGGAATATGGCTGAGGAGTTGAAGAAGCTGACAGGAAGAGTCCAGAGTGTCGAGGGCAGAAAAGGTGTTGAAGGGTTGAATTATGAAGACTTATGTATCCAGCCAGACGTGGAACTACCGAAGGGTTACAAACCTCCTAAGTTATTGATGTTTGATGGCACTGGTGATCCCAAGGTACACTGGAGGACTTATTGTGATAAACTTGTGGGAGTGGGCAAGAACGACAAATCATTAAGTCGTTCATGCGAAGTCTCACCGAATATGATTTATCCTGGTACATTAGTTAGAATCAAAAGAAATGGGCTAACTGGGTAAGTATGGCATTTGATTTCATGGATAGATCAAGATTCAACACGGAAAACGCGCCACACATTTTTTATTTCCAGAACCTCAAGAAGAAGCCAACAAAGACCTTCCGTGAGTATGCTACACGCTAGAGATCAAGGGCCACGAAGGTGAGGCCACCGTTAGAAGAGGAGCAAATGAACAAATTCTTTGTCATAGCTCAAGATCAACAGTACTATGGAAGATCGATGGTTATAGAGAATCATATGTTCTATGACATCATCAAGATGGGAGAAATAATAGAAGAGGGAATCAATAGTGGTTTGGTTATTAACTTTGAGGTGCTGCAAGTTACGTAAACCCCTCACCTCGAAAACACCTATCGAAAATACCATTCAATAAGTCTCCCCTTACCTATCAGACACCTCTACCAACATATCAACCCTTACCTTGAAAATACCATTATCTCGCCACTAGCTATCACACCTACAATACCCAGCTACCATACTATCATTCATCTCCCCCTGCCTGCAAAAACTACCTAAAACCCTGACCAAACGTCGACCACAAAACTCCCAAAGAAAACACCCATATCGCCGAACCAATAGCCCAATTATGGGAGAGACTGAAGGTTGTTGGCTATGTCACTCCCATTCCTGCAGCTACTATTGAAAAGCCTTTTCAATGGGTCAAACGCAATAAGACTTTTGCCTACTATTCAGGCATGATGGGACATACTATCGAGGAATACCTTATGTTGAAAGATAAAGTGAAGACACTGATTGTCACCAAGGTTATACAGGCGAAGGAGTTCGCTCCGAATGTCTGTAATAACCCTCTTCCTGATCATGTGGGTTAGGGAGTAAATTTGATAGAAACTGATGAAGAATAAGACCTGGAAGGATCAATTTGGCTTATCCGAGAGGCAGACGCTCCCAAAACATCTCCTATCATGCTCTCACTAATTGTGGTAAAGACCAAGGCATCGTTCGAGGTTGAGGTAGCTACGCCCTTCACTGTGATGGTAGTTCCATTGCCATCCTACAAGCCTGATACTTTTCCATGGGATTATGTAGCGGAAGTAAGGAGAAAGGGAAACGCCAAGATGGAAGAGATGGGTGGCACCCAGGGGATGACCAGAACTGGCACGATTTACACGCCGGAAATCTTAAGGGAACGAGCAAGGAAACCACTAAAACCACCTGTGTTGGAGATGGATGTTGGGATCTTTGGAACAAGGTACAGGTGAGGGAGTACTCTGTTGTTAATCACCTAAACAAGACACCCACCCAATGAATTCCTTGATGAAGGTGTTAGGAGAAGCATACTTACCTACCGGTATCACTAGTGGAGAGATGGAAAAAATGGTAGGACAGGTACTTGAGAGTGTCACGACCCGAATCCCAAACCCGGTCGTGATGGCGCCTCTCGTGAAGACAAGGCCAGCCAATTCGAACTATAACTCGATTTAAGCAGTTATGACAGTACTTACATATTTTAATAACAGCAAATTGCGGAAACATAGCTAACCATCCCGACAACAGCGCAAATCGGGGTGTCACAATGTCATGAGCAACTAATGAAATCCTAATAATAAGATTATTATTACAATATCTCTGACACAATTGCTTGAAGAAAGTGGAAACAACAACATAAAAGAGATGCGGGGCTGCAGATGCCAACAGCTACCTCGTTGTCTCTGAAACACCGCTCTTACAGTCGTAATCAATGCCTCGGAGCGGAATCAATAACGCCTGAATCTGCACACATGGTGCAGGGAGTAATGTGAGTACTTCCAACTTAGTAAGTAATAATCATAAATAATGGCGAAAAGAAGAAACCACACACAAGCACAAGGCAATCCGTATTGCAGTAATAAAACATCATTTAAACTGAAAATCGGTCAGAATCAAGTAGAAACTCCTTTCAACAGGTGAAACATGTAAGTCTTTCAAGTAATAACGTGAAGTAATAGAAAACATTTAAAACCGCCCCTCTGGCTCTGTATCTTTTAAAAACACGCCCCTCGGGCTCAATATTATTTAAAAACACGCCCCTCGAGCATATCACATGGTACAACATCATCCCCTCGGGCTCATCACATCACAATATCAGCCCCTCGGGCTATAATTCACATCACAATGGGTAACCTGCGCTCACTGGGGGTGTACAAACTCCGGGAGGGGCCCCTTACGGCCCAAGCGCTATTTCATATCTCGTGGCGGCATGCCACTCGATCCCATTTACATCATATCTCGTGGCGGCATGCCACCCGATCCCATTTACATCATATCTCGTGGCGGCGTGCCACCCGATCCCATTTATATCATTTAAATGCCATTTAAATCAAAAAATTGAGTAAAAGTGACTGAGTTGTAAAAAGCTGGAAAACAACATGACTGTGTTCAAGTAATGAATCAAAACAGTGAGGAAACAGTGATAAATACCCCCGAAGAGTTCAAATAATCGGCACGAAGCCCAAATATGGTAATCAGCCCAAACCAAGATGATAACAAGTAATTTTCAATCAATTGCGTAGTAAAATCATCATTCGGGAGGGACCAAGTCACAATCCCCAGTACTAAACGACCGCACGCTCATCATCGAGCGTGTCTCACCTCAATATAGCACTACAATGTGCAAATCCGGGGTTTCAAACCCTCAGAAAATCATTTACAATCACTACTCACCTCGAACCGGCTAAATTCTTAGCCCGCGATGCCTTTGCCCTTTGAATTGGCCTCCGCACACGTCGAATCTATCCAAAATTAGAACTAACATGTCACAATATGCTGGGGTAACAAAGCCCATGCAAAAACAATCAATAAATACTAAGAAATCCTAAAATTAGTAAAACTCGAGCCCCGGGCCCACTTCTCGAAGTTCAGAAATTTTCACATCAACAGGTTCTTTATCTCCCAACGAGTTCAACCATACAAAAATTATCAAATTCCGACATCGGATTGGCTTTCAAATCTTATATTTTCGTTCTTGGAAGATTTGGTAAAAATCTGATTTTTCTTCCATAAATTCATGGATTCATGATGTAAATGAATATGGAATCATGATCTATAAAGGATTTATGATAAAGAACACTTACCTCATTCAAATTTGTGGAAACCCCTCTAAAAATCGCCCAAACCGAGCTCTCCCAACTCTATTTTTGTCAAAAATGGCCAAAACCCCCGTTTTATAGTGTTTCTCTGTCTCGGCCGCCACAGGTGGCGCCGGGCGCTGCCTGTGGCGCTGGTTCCAGTAGCCACAAAATTCCTGGCACAGAAATAGGCATAACTTTCTCATACGATGTCCGAATTGGACGATTCTATTTGCTATGACTCCGAAATTGCGATACGGATCTAATGCTTCAATTAAAACTGAATTTGGAGCCCATTTGCATAATATTATACCACTTATTCTTGAAGAGACGACATCAACACATTCTTGAAATGCCCAAGTTAAACTCCATCAACCATCCAAAATCCATTCGAGGCCCTCTGGACTTCAACCAAATATATCAACAAATCTTAAAACATCATATGGACTTAGTCGAGGCCTCAAATCACATCAAACAACGCTAAATACATGAATCATACCCCAATTCAAGCCTAATGAAACTAACAAATTCCAACTTCTACATTCGATGCCGAAACCTATCAAATCGAGTTCGATTGACCTCACATTTTGCACACAAGTCATAAATGACATATTGGACCTATGAAGATTTTCAAAACTGGATTCTGACCCCGATATCAAAAAGTCAACTCCTCGGTCAAACTTTCCAAAAATCTTCTATTTTCCAACATTCGCCAAAGTGCGTTGAATTGTCCTACGGACTTGCAATTTCAAATCCGGACATACGCCTAAGTCCCAAACCACCATACGAAGCTATAGCAACTCTCGGAATTCCATTCCGGCCCTCGGATCAAAATCTCGCCTAACAACCGGAAATCGCCAAAAGTCAACATCCGATTGACTTTTCCATCTTTAACCTTCTTAAAAGAGACTAAGTGTCTCATTTCTTGCAAAACTCACTCCTAACGCAAACTACTCAACTCGATCACATAGAACATGGATAACGAAGCATAATGAGACGAAAAACGGGGAAAACGGAGCAGTAACTCACAAGACGACTAGCCGGGTTGTCACAGAGAGCCAAAAGATTACTTTCCATGAAGATGAGGTGCTGCTAGAAGGATTGAGTCATAACAGAGCATTGCACGTTACTGTGCAATACGAAGATAAGTTTATTGCTAGGGTTTTGATCTATGGGGGTTTCACGTCTGAACATATGCCCCCTGACTACTCTAAAAAGATTGGGTATAGTTCTACATGAGATATAGATGGGAAGCATGAACGAGAAAGCGTTTGATAGGTCTTAAAGAGATACTATCGGAGATATTAACCTAAACCTGAAGATGGCCGGCATGAGGAACCTATTTCTAGATGAGGAAGATATGGACTGCAGTGCAATCTTGGAGGAGGAGGAAGACCTTACCATTCAGACAGTGGGAGATGGAGTTGTTCTCGGAAACCGGAAAACTAAATCATCCCGGGCTCGCCGAGCACCTGGGTAGCCTTGGCAGAACTAGCCTGATCTCTTTAATTTTTTGGCATTTAGGACATTTTAGTATTTTTTTTTCTAAATAATTACTCGACAAATCGAGTCCTACTTGTTTGACAGTTTTTAAGTTTTAATTAATGCATCATTGCTTTTCGTTTATTTATATTATTATCATTCTACATTCTTTTTCAGCATAATTATTACCTATCATGTTGAATGTACGACTGTGACATGTAATGAGACAACGCAACATAAGGAGAGCAATTCAGAAGATTGGGAAAATGATATAATACCTGAGGAAATTGTCAAAGATGTAGAGGATTTTGAGAACAAAGCAAAGTCAATCTGGAGGAAACTGAGGCAGTTAGGGGATTCTGAAACGGTCAAAGAAACGCGCATTAGCATTCATCTATCACCACCAGAGAAGGAGGAGTACATCAGATTCTTGAGGGAATATGAGGATATTTTTGCATTGTCTTACAACGACATGACAGGGTTCAGCATATCCATAGTGGCTCACAAGCTACCTACTTATCCTATGTGTCCGCCGGTAAAGCAGAAACTCAGGAAATTCAAGCCAGACATGAGTTTGAAAATAAAAGAAGAAGTTACCAAGCAAAACAAAGCCAAGGTCCTCCAGATGGTCGAGCACCCAACTTGGCTAGCCAACATTGTGCTGGTACCAAAGAAGGATGGGAAAGTCAGGGTGTGCGTCTACTATCGAGATCTAAACCAAAGCAAGTCCTACGGATGATTTCTCGCTACTCAACATACACATATTGATTGATAACTACGCTAACCATGAATTCCAATCCTACGTGGATTGCTTCGCAGGATACCACCAGATTTGGATGGACGAAAAAGATGCAGAAGAGGCAGCCTTCATCAAGCCATGGGGAACATACTGCTACAAGATAATGCTATTTGATTTGAAGAACGCCGCGGCAAGCTACATAAGGGCCGTGACTACTCTCTTTCATAATATGATACACAAAGAAATAGAGGTGTATGTGGATGATGTTGTCATCATGTCTAAGAAGAGCTCGGATCACATAACAAACTTGAGAAAGTTTTTTGACCGATTACTAAAGTACAATCTAATGTTGAATCTTGAAAATGTGCTTTTGGAGTCCTTGCCAGGAAGTTGCTAGGTTTCATCGCCAGTCACCACGGCATTGAGTTGGACCCGCCAAAGATCAAAGCTTTTCAGGATCCGTCGCCACTAAAGAAGAAGAAGGATGTAATGAGTTTCTTAGGCTGCCTCAATTAGATCAGCCGCTTTATAGCACAGTCGACGGTAATATATGAGCCAATCATCGAGATGCGGAGGAAGGATGTTACAACGAGTTGGACTGAAGAGTGTCAAAATGCTTTTGATAGAATCAAGGAGTATCTGTCCAACCCGCCTGTGTTGGTCCCACCTGAACCTGGGAATCTTTTGCTACTATACCTATCCGTGTTAGATGGGTCCTTTGGTTGTGTCTTGGGACAACGTGATGAGATCAGGAGGAAAGAACAAGAAATGTACTATTAGAGTACGAAGTTCACACCTTACGAAGCTCACACCTTACGAAGCTCGGTACTATTTTTTGGAACGTACCTGTTGTGCCTTGACATGGATAGCCCATAAATTGAGATATTACTTCTGCACATACACCCCATGCCTCATTCCAATGGATCCACTAAAATACATCTTTCAGAATCCCTTGCCTACGGGCAAGCTAGCAAAATGGCAAATACTACTAAGTGAGTTCAACATCATCTATGTGACTCAGAAGGCAATCAACGGACAAGCATTGGCCGGTCACCTGGCAGAGAACCACGTGGATGGATAACACCAAACACTAAAGGCGTATATTTCCCACGAGGAAGTGGAAGACATTGCCAAAGAATATGATGGCCGGAGGATGTTTTTCGACGGAGCAACAAACTTCAAAGGAGTGGGCATCGGAGTTGTTTATGTATCAGAAACCGGTCAACACTATCTGGTATCCGCCTAGGCCAGGTTCCCGTGAAACAACAATATGCCAAAAAATGAGGCTTGCGTTTTGGGACTCAGATTGGCCACCGACATGTTGGAGATTCAAATTTTCTAATACATCAGGTAGTTGCAGAACGGGCCACCAAGAACACCAAGATCCTGCCATACCTACACTGTGTGCAAGATCTTATCAAGAGGTTCACAAAGATAGAGTTCAAACATGTTCCTAGAATCCAGAACGAGTTCGCAGACGCGCTGGCCACCTTGTCTTCCATGATACAGCATCTTGACAATAACTATATTGATCCCATCCCAATAGAAATCTGTAAGCAGCAATCTTATTTTGCTCATGTTGAAGTAGAGTTCGAGGGAAATCCATGGTTTCACGATATAAAGGATTATTTGGAAGAAGAAGAATACCAAGAAAATGCTATGCAAACTCAGAAGTGCACGTTTCGGAGATTGGCCAACCACTTCTTTCGGAGCGGGGGAATTTTGTAAAGAAGGACTCCCGACTTGGGTCTGTTATGATGTGTCGATTCTAAGGGGGCATCCAGGTTGCTCGAAGAGATACATGCCGGAACCTGCGGACCTCACATGAATGGGTTTGTTCTAGCCAATAAGATATTGTAGCATGGTATTTTTTGATGACCATGGAGACAGACTGCATCAAATTTGTACATAAGTTCCATCAATGCCAGCTATATGATGATATGATACGGGTACCACTCAATCAACTCAATGCAACAAGTTCACCTTGGTTTTCTTCGCCTGAGGCATGGATGTCATCGGACCGATTGAACCTACCGCTTCTAACGGGCAGATTCATCTTGGTAGCCATAGATTACTTCACATAATAGGTCAAAGCTGCTTCCTATGAAATTGTGACCAAGAAGGTCGTAGCAGACTATGTCCAGGATCGTATCATCTGCCGATTCAGAGCATCTAAATCAATCATTACCGACAATGCTTCCTATCTCAAGAGTGATCTGATGAAAGCCATGTGTGAAACATCCAAAATCAAGCAATGGAATTCTGCAGCATATATGCCACAAATGAATGGAGCTGTAGAAGCCGCTAATAAGAATATGAAGAAGATATTAAGGAAGATGGTGGACAACTACAAGTACTTGCATGAGAAGCTATCATTTTCTCTGCTCGGTAAGGCACCACCGTCCGCACATCAACTGGGGCAACCCCCCTATTTACTGGTCTACGATACTCAAGTTGTCATACCTACCGAGGTGGAAGTTCCTTCTCTGAGAATCATAGAGGAAGTCGAGCTACGCGATGCGGAATTGATAGAGAGCTGGTACGAGCAACTGGCACTCATTGACAGTAGAAGGATGAACATGGTGTGTCACGATCTACTCTACCATAATAGAATGGCAAGGGCTTTTAACAAGAAGGTTAGACAAAGGCAATTCACACCGGGGCAATTGGTCTTGAAACAGATCTTCCCGCATCAGGACGAAGCAAAAGGAAAATTCTCATCGAACAGGAAAGATCCTTACATGGTTCACCGAGTACTGACATATCTCTTAAAGCCATACAAATTGATGGGTTTTAGCCATATCTCCTCGTCCACTCTACAAGTATGACTTTCTTTTGATGTAACATGAATTACGCTTGACCTGATTCCCATTTAAGAGGGGATATTTAGGGAGCCCTGTGGATTTGGTCACATTATAATAAAATCTTCATTCTCCTATACGGTTAGAAACCAGGGCAAGATTTTGAGTTTTCAACAATCTCGTTGCGTCAAGGATCGCCAAAAGAGTACCGCCAGATGTTGCATTAAATTGGGCTGAATTTTGAAGAGTTAAGAAGGTCGCTATGTCTCAAAGCATGTCACGGACTATGGTTCAACCAAATTACATACTTTTGTCCATTACCTTTTAAAACGCTTGCATTATTTATAAATTATTTATCGTGAATACATATTTTCAAAACTTCATTTCTGTAATAGCCAGATGTTACCCAAGGTAACTCGAACAAGGCATCAAGATAGGAGCGGAGGCAAAACGAGGAATCGAGTGCATGAATCGACCTTTCCCCCAAACATACAATTTTTCTTTGGATGCAGGCATAATGGACATAGCGTTGATAAGCATGTCCACAAATATACACAACAAGACCACTATCTTCACATCGACAGAAGTCGCCAAGCACAAACGCATCAAGCTAAGAATCTCTTTTCTTTCTCGTATTTAGTTGTCGCTTTCCTCCGCATAGGGATAAGCACTGCCCTCAATACTTTGCGTGAGGCTAACTCTGCCTCCATTACATCGCATGAGGCTAAGCACTGCCTCCATCATTGCAAAAGGCTAAACGCTGCGTTTCTTTGCATGAGGCTAAGCCTTGCGTCCATTACATCGCATGAGGCTAAGCACTACCTCCATAATTGCATATGGCTAAACGCTGCATGAAACTAAGCACTGTCTTCCTTACATCGCACAAGGCTAAACATTACCCTGATCACATTGCATAAGGCTAAATGCTTCCTTCCTCTGCATAGGGCTAAGCACTGTCCTCATTACTTTACATGAGGTTAAGCACTGCCTTTATCATTGCATAAGGCTAGACATTGCCTTTATTTGCATGAGACTAAGCAATGTCTCCATTACATTGTATGAGGCTAAGCATTGCCTCCATTACATTGTATAAGGCTAAATGCTGCCTTTCTCTGCATAGGGCTAAGCGCTGCCCTCATTACTTTTCATGAGGCTAAGCACTACCTCCATTACATTGTGAAAGGTTAAACGCTGCCTTTCTCTGCATAGGGCTAAGTACTGACTTCATCTCATACAAGGATAAGCACTGCCTTGTCTCGTTCTCGCATATACTAAGCGTCACTTGTTCCCTTTATCAACCAATCGATAAAAATGCCGTTATGCATTTTATGGCCTGAACCATTGCCATGTTGTCCGAAGGCGTCGTAGTCTGAAGGCATCATCCTCATAGCCCGAAGACATCATTCCATGGCTAAGGATCTCAAAGTTGCATATCAGTATTCAAAAACATCATATTCCAGAGGCACCATCCACATGGCCAGAGGACACTATTTCATGGCCTGCGAATCCATTATCATACACTTCATGGCCCATGACGTCATTGGTCTAAGGACATCATCCTCATCGTCCGAAAGACAACTTTCATAGTCCAAAGGGAATGTGATCATGTTTAAATTTCTGCAATAACTACATATATTCGCGTGCATCATGTTTTGAGTTTTGCAGGTAACTCGAGAGGTAAATCGTTCTACAAACAGGAGCAATTCTTGCTCCCGGTTTTCATTCACCACGTTTACATTCTTTAATTACCTCAAATGTAACCGATAACCAGCAAATGATTGTTTTATCCCATTGTCACTCAAACATTTGTCTTGTACATCCATAACATTCAAATTCGCAGCTCCACCTAAAATTAGCCGCTACATATGACACTACCCTACCCAAAAAGATCCTTCTTCAAAACGTATGACCTTTTTTATAATAACACCACTGACTTCTTTTACTGTTGGATCTAGAACTACACACGGCTTGATTCCTATAAAACATGGGATATGTAGAAAACTCAAGAAGCTGGGTTCGGCCTCCATTTTTCTAAAATACCTCATCCTCTTTCATTCAAACAAAATTGGTCATCATTTTTCTTTACACGACAACTCTTTCATCATTCCAGGATAAGGGGCAGCTTTTGATCCCAATTTTGCCCTTGTATTTTATAAAGTATTATATGTACTTTCAAAATGTCAGTTTGCCATATTACCAATTTATAAGGGGTGTATAAGAATTTTCTATAATTTTTAAAGCTTTAAAATTGATTTTCTTGCATTCAAATATTTATTAATCAACCCTCAAGTCATTTCAGGGTGATTTAATCATTCAAATTTATTATTTATATCCACATGCATCAAATAATGTTTTACTCCATTTTTACATAATTATATTTGCCTTTTAACTTTATTTGCGATAATAGCTTATATTCTCATAATGATTACATTTCATTGTATTATTTATGTCAAAATAGCATCTTTATATTTTTATAACCCTGAGTTGTTATTTTTAAGAATTTAATTTTTTAAATAATATTTTTATTTACTTAATAGCCATTGTTACAATTTATTTCATGTATTTTAAATTATAGCCCAATATAAGGCTAATTTTCGGACCAATTAAGGTCCAAATGGACAAGCCCATCCCAATTGATCCCCATAAGCCCAAACCAAATGACCCTCTTTATTACTCGATCGTGAACAATTAAAACAACCTGCCCTACCTATTCTTTATCCTAGCCGTTGATCTCTCAAAATCAACAGCCAGCATTCACCCCACCCCTTTTAATTAATCAAACCCCTGAAACCCTACCTATTTCCCCTAAGTCGCTGCCCGCAAATGCTCCCTATCCTCCTCTTCACTCTTCTGTAAAACCCTAGCAGCCGCCTCCCTTAATCCTCCCTGATTCCGACCTTAATGTCGAATCATTCCATAATTCTAATACCTTATGTGCTTTGTCTCGTTGTTACTTACATGATTATGCTATTACACAGTAGTTGCCTATTTTTGGCAAGTACCAGGCTCCGAACCAATGGAAACTCGCTTCATTCATTAAGATCTAGAATATATTTTGTTTATATACATTCATAGAAACGCAACATGGATACGAATCACCAAGATCTTCGGCTAATCGTTGATTCCTGTCAAACTAGGGTTTGTCTGATTTTTCTCCTAATCATATTGAAAATTGATTTTTTCATGATATTCTTTCCTTTATTGTGTTTAATCAACTATTTTACTTGTTTTTCATTTAAATTTTACTCTTATATAAACCCCTCCTTAAATCCCCAAAAAATGGATGACATATTTGTTATTCTCTCACTCTCACTCATTCTACACTATTCTGAAACTTGGGCTTTTGGCCGGGTGAAAGCCAAGGCCACCCAACTTTGACTGTTTGAACACTCTCAGTGTGAGAACTACTCGGTGTTAACTGAGACCCTTGGGAACTCTGACACACTGAGAAGTTTGGGATTACTGATGTTCTCTCTTTGCTACTGATTAGCAAGCTGCTGCTGGCGTTTAGTTTTCTACCTTTTTTATTCATCAATTCTGCAAACTGGTAATGACTGAGATTCTCGCAATTTTATTTTCTCTTATTTGTGTTCAAGCTTTGTATGCTCGTGTCATTTATGCCTTCATGAATCAATATGCTACGGTTTGCCTCTATTTGAATTCCTGTTTGCTTTGGAATTATTCTGTACCCCTATGCTATTCTAACATCTAAACTTGTTTGAACCCTAAGCTTAGATGCACACCCATTATATGTGTGCAATTTGAATGATTTCTGGCTACCTTAAGCCTACTCTGTTATTCTTATCACCTATTTTTTGTCATGAGTCACTTAATATTCCTTTCCTTGGATTCTTGTACTGAAACTCTTAGGGGAGTATCTCATGCACATAACATTCTTGAATGAACTTCCATCTGATGAATTCTTTATGTATGATATGTTGTTTCCTTGCTCTATGTCTACATCAACCTTATGTTTCAATTATTGTCTCAATGTTTAGCGAAACATGTTGCTCTATTGTTGAGAACTCCAATGTTGTGCTTCGACTTGTTCAATCGTGCATTCTTTAGTATTGCCGAAGACTTCTTGTTGAATTTCAATATATTTAGTTTCTCTATTATGCATGGTCAACTGGCATAAAACCTGGAGTCTGCATGTCCTATTAACCTTAAGTTGATATATTTTCCTTACCTACCATGAGGTATTTTGGATTCTGAACCATTGTGTTATGGCAAATACTCGGCATCTTAGGTTCATCAACCCCAGGCTAATTGTTATATGGTGTATGATCATATTAGGCTCCCATGTTAGAGATTTTAATGTGAAAACTACTATTCTCCTTGACTTTGAGTCTGCTAGACTTTCATGATTAGGACAATTGTGTCTAAAGTCTCTTTTAGGCTAATGTGGATCATGCTTCACTTTGAAATTCTACTTGGAACGGTTTGCTATCTTATAGTGTTTAATCATGTTATTGTGAACCTGTTTTTCTTGGAAAACATAGCATCAACCTGCCTCATATGTGTCTTGTGTGCCTTTCAATTTAACATGATCCTGTTTATGTGTCTTGGCTAGAGCTGTTGATGGCACAACTCTAAGAACTAAGTATTTAAGCTGTTCCATGAGTATTTTGTTACCTGTATAGTTAAATTTGGCATCCATCTGGGTAGGTAATTTAGTTATTGGGCCTGGGATTGCCATGGGTGTTGTTAGACCTGGGCACTGGATTCAATTGTAATCTAGTTTCCTTGCGAGATTGTGGTTTGAGCTTGCCATTTGTCTGGAGACTAAGGCTATTGAAGGTATGGGAATATCCATGGGTTACTTTTGTATGGGCCCATAATAGCTTTAGTGGGATTGTGTTCGTTTTAATTTATATCTTGTCATATTCAAGTCTTATTAATTCATTCTTGGGCCTGTAATAACTTGTAATAACGAACAATTGGGAATTAGTGAAATGGGGGGGGGGGTTGGGATATTTTATTTTTGCATGAAATGGTAGAAAACATGTCTATAGGACCTTAATTTGTTCATTTGCTAATTATCTGCAACATATGCTGATTTGTTCGTCTATTCACCAAAAAAGAATGACTTTGGGCTAATATATTGACTTGTAATGTTAGGTAGTATCCCTGTAGGATCTGTAATTGGACTTGATTGCACTTAGATGTTATGCCTATAGGAGTTCCATACAAACAACAAAAAATGCACGCTTGGGCTACTTTTTTGAATTATGTAACTCACGTAGATATCATTAATGTAGGCCCTCAGCTTGAGTAACAAAGTTGTTATTACTGCAATTCTCTTCTTCTCGCACTGCCACTTAGATAACATGCCTACAAGATAAATAAACACAAGTGTATGTTTCTCAATTACTTTGCTGTCCGGATATTATTGTCTGGATATCATGCCTATAGGATGTTACCACTCATTTAGAAACATGTCCCAATTGTTTTGATTGTGCGCCTAGTTTTATCATTTTTTAGCATCCTAAGGGAAGTCTAGAACTACCAAAGCAGTAGGTTCAAAGCCTCCTAGACTATAGGCATGGGATGGGTGAAGCACGCATAGCACACAGTTTAGAATTGAACTAGAACATCATTAGGTAAACAACTTTAAGATAGTAGTTGGGTTGTACAAGATAATAGTCTATGTCCGCCGAATAATAGGAGCAACCCTTACCTTCAAGGGAGTTGCGAAGTATTATTTATGTTGCATGGGGTGATCCTTTAGGTTAAAAAACTTAGGATTCCCC
>MCJB01048379.1:24955-39932 GCA_002018475.1 Nicotiana obtusifolia | reverse complement strand
AAAAAAAAAAAAACAGAGGTTGGTATGTGTTAATAGGTAAAACTAGCTGAGCCATTTTACAATCTGAGATCCAAGGGAAAGAAGTCTACAACCAACGACCCGGCCAGAAATGCTCTAGTAATAGCCGACAACACAGGGCAATCCGGGGGGAAAGGATGACACCCAAAACCATGAACACGTTGCTAAAACGGTGCAGGAAATTGAATTGCTGAGAGAAGAAGCATATCATATCCAAGAGCTGGCACATTTTGCCGTGACGACTCTTCCGCAATCACCCGGCTTCCCTTCCCTAGATTTAATCCCTGATCATTTTCCTTCAGCAACATGACAAACTACCAGTATCCCAAATGATATCACAACAAATCCCACAACCCAAGTTATACCATCAGTAACCCCCGGAAATCTACCAAATCCCCCTATACATACGCCCTATATCCCCAGCCACCACCAATTTATTTCACATCCCTCCTCGTGACAGCGTAACTTTTGCCAACAATCAGACGCAACATATACCTATAGCACACACTTGCACACATGAGCGGTATGTTTCACCAGTATATGCTACCTCTCTGCTTTACTGTGCCCATCAGGGTTAGAGTGCCATACGAGATCGATCATTATGCTGAGATGGAGAAAGAAGCAAAGAACAAGGAAAAAGAGTCAATGTCATAACAACTACAAGTGTTGAGAGAGCAGATGAAGTACCTCCAAGTTTCTCGAGGCAGCGAGAGCCTGGATTATGAGGACGTGTGTATACATCTCGCTGTTGAGATGACCGCTGGGCATTTGAGGGCCTACTGCGACAATTTGGTCTGGGTGGAAAGAAATGAAAATAGGAGAATGAAGTTGTTTATAAGGAGTTTGATGGGAGAAGCGTTTACTTGGTATACCCGCCAAGACCCCAAGAATTGGATAGAGTGGCAGGATATGGCAGAGGATTTTATGAATCTCTTCAGATTTAATATCGAGATAACTCCAGAGAGGTTTGCTATGGTGAATTTGCAGAAGAAATCCTTAGAGTCATTTCAAGAGTACGCTCGCCACTGGAAGTCGGAAGCTTCTAGAACCCAGTGGGGATGATAATGAGATAATCAAGTATTTTATCTGAGCCCAAGAGGGATTTATTTTGAAAAATGATGGGTATGATGGATCAGAAATTTCTCGAACTAGTTAAGATAGGAGATTCTCTGGGAGAAGGTATCAAATAAGGGAAAATACAATCAATAGATGTGCTGCAAGCTGCCAGCCATGCTATACAATCTGGTTCCATAGGCAGTTGAAAGAAGAAAAAAGAGGAAGTAACGGCATTCATCCCCTACTATCAGTCAAGTCCTCCTCGCAGAAATAACTCCTACCCCATAAACAGCCATCCCTCACATCAACCCACATAAGCCCTAGTATATAACACCTAACGGTACCACAATGCTCAACCTCAATGCAACCTGCCCCAAGCCAATATAAATCCAAACCCACCACGGCCATATGCCCAGTTTAAACCACCACCTCACAAAAATAGAACTACCTAAGCACTGTGACCACGCCCAAACATTGAAAAAAGAAATCCCAGAAACGTCACTCCGATTGCTGAAACCGTAGCCTAGTCGTTTGAAAGGTTGAGGATAGTTGGATTAATATACCCGGCGTGATTTTCGACAAACCCTCCAAATATTTTGACACAACCAACTGTTGTGCCTACCAGCCTGGTGTTAGGATTCCTAACTAAGGCATGACTTTGAGGACTGCAAATAGACTGAAGAATGAGATCGAGCTGCAAATCAAGAGTGAAGCCATCCATTGTACCCCAGCTCCACCAAATATAAATCGTAACCCACTGCCGAACCATCGAACCTAAGGTACCAATATGATTGTATTGTATGAGGATTTTTATTTGAAGGGGACCATCATCACTATTGGGAATGCTGAAGCAGTACCTTGAATGACTTCATTGATTACGGTGTAGTTGAAACCTCCTGTTATGGTTCAAACATACCAACAACGGTCCAAAGCCACTATTAGAAATAAGGAGAGTCAAGAATATAAAAACGTGCCATGGACTTACCAGTCAAAGGGAATAGGGTAAAATGACAAACACTGCAATTGCTCATGGGATGACTAGATCAGGTAGGTGTTACACTCCATAATAGGTGAACTGATGGAACCCGAATAAAGAAGAGAACCGAAGAAAAAACATAACAGATGGTGAGGCGGTGGAGTTTTGGAGAAGGATGCCAGTCAAAGAGTATTTTGTCGAGGAACGGCTGAGAAAGACCCCTGCTCACATATTTTGTCTCTAGTACTTGTCGGCTGAGGATCTAGAGTAAACATTTGCATGTTCTACACTCTACAATAATTGGTTATTCATTTGAGGAAAGTGAAAGAAATCCATGTATGAGTGAGGGATTTCGATGGGTCACATAAGGATGTCATCGGAGAGATCTCTGTAGCCTTACAGGTTGGACTATCAGTGTATGAAATTCAAGTGGGATTGCTAAGAGATTGTGATACATGGGGAGTGGAGCCGACAGCTTACCTGGAACAAGCAGTCCCTTTCATAGAAGGATTAGATGGGGTCACCATTCATGTGGTTGAGATCATGCAAGCAATGAAAATGAAGAAGATTGAGCAGAAACATGGTGTGCAATCACCATACAGTCAAAGATGGCAACACGAGGATGATAAAGTACGGGTACAGAGCAGGGACTAGCTTGGAGACCGATCAGATAGGATAATAGATGCAATTGGACCGAAAGGGTAGAAAGGTACCGCTAGCTTGGGGTATCAGCCTACAATTGGAAAAACCTATAACGGTAAACCTAAGAAGAAGTCTTTTGGATAAGAGCGTGTTCTAGGTCCGGGTCGGAGCTCACCAACAGGGGATGATATCACTGATGAAATGGGAAGATTGTTCGTGACTATGATTCGTAATGTTTCGGTGAAGCAGATATCAGAACACCCACAATTCGGGATGCCAAACTAGGAGAAACCTTGCAGAATTGGACTGCCAGTCCATCTCTGGTTCGCTGAGAGTCTTGGTAGTGTGGAATTGTAGATATTTGAAAAATGCATGGTCAATTGAAGCTTGAACCGTGCCTATACCTTTTTGTTAATTTCTTCCTTGAACATTGAGATGCTTTTTTGATGAAATAAAAAAGAATTATTTTTCCTGAAATCATTGCAAATTCATTTTTTTGCTCTTATATATACTTAGTTTTCCTTTTCAATAATCAAATCGATAAAACATGCATTCTGCAACTATGACATGTAACGAAACCCTTGAGAAAAATGATCCAGACTACAAAGAGTACGACGAGAGCATGATTCATGAGAACCTCCCGCAAGATCGAGCAGCTAGTGTGCCAGAAGAAGCCCAACCTTGAAGGAACATAAGTAATCAACTTGGGGAGCGAAAAAGACGTGAAAGAAACTCGAATCGGCATCCATCTGAAGAAGAAGCTGAAAGAAGAATTGGTAGAGCTCCTCCGACAATACATTGATGTATTTGCTTCTTCATATGACGATATGCCTGGATTAAGTACCGACACCATCTTGCACCGGTTGCCCACTATTGCACCCTGTTTTGCACTAGTCAAAACAATATTCAACTAGTGGTTTATCCGTTGTTTATTAAAGAGAGTCACCATCTAATATTTAAAGGTATACTATGGTCTCTATTTAATTGCTAAAGTCATACTCTTTATTGGTCTGCTAATCGGTGAGATTTTAGGTGAGGGTTCTTGTTCTTCTAAGGGGAAGGTGTTAGGCATTCCATAAAATCTACATGAGGTAGCTCCATAGGACTTACACTAGTTTTTAAAGGTTAATTGTTTGCATTATGCTTAACAAGTATTAGAGAGGCGGCATACTTAATACTTGAAAAGAGGGTGTGTGGTTCTTAAAGGACATATGGTTAGAAAAGCATTGAACATAATTTTATATATAGATATTATTTAAAGAGTTTAACGTATTGCACATAATGCTTGTGTTTTAAAAAATATGAGATGAGGTTAAGTTATAAGCACAATTGTCTTTAAATGATTATGGCTATTTGTATAACTCTATTGAAGTAAAATATTGTAAATACATAGATTTAAGATATACCTTTGTTCTCAAACTTCATTTTTTAAGAAACTCGTTAGAAATCCGTTTTTATTGGGCGACGGCATTCGGTTTAATTTTGTAGAAAAGCACGGTTTAGAAGACCAATTTTAGATTCCACTTCCAATTTTTTGAAAGAAGATGATTCTCTCCTTTAGCTAAAGTTGTTTTGATCCCAAAAAGACTTCATAAAAAATCATTTGTAGGGATTAATATAAACAATGTGTAATTAACGAAATAAAACTATTCATTACTAAGTCTAACATTTTTTAACCCTATGTCTTTTAAGGTTTGCCTAGATTGTCTACACAGTTCAAAGAGGTAAAGTGAAGCATTCAATCTAACATGATAGATGTTGTATACATGTGAGAAAAAAAATAGCAAAATGCAGTAAAACAGTAAAACAATAAAGCAGTAAAGGGAAAGGATGGACTCTAATTTAGGGCCTAAAAGAGGAAGGCCCAGCAGATGGCAGGAACAGACATCTACAGACTTCAGACCTCCCAAATACGCAGGTATAGGGCTTGGACCGGGGTTCTTTGGGAACTCGACAGGCGCAGTTATAATACATGTTCAAAACGAAAGAAGGTCCTTAGATATGTTGCTCTATGCATATAATTATACATGAAACAAACTAGTAAGGGCCTCAACAAAGTATAACAATCAATGATAATTTAGATTATAAGAATTACACTAATGTGTCGGTCACATATGGAAAAGTGATTAACAATGAGAATCTTTCGTTGTCATTAAACATTAAACTTAAAGTGAATAATGTATGTCAATAGATTAGAGGCCAAGGGTAGAGCTCCATTCATGTCCAAAGCTCTCTTTGGACCCTTGACACTTTAAAGTTTTCAAGGATCTCAAGGCCTAGGGCGGTGATTGTGTCAAGGAGAGTATCTCAAACAAGAACTAAACTCTACTCCCAAATACCCCTAGCTACTTGACGAGCGCAAAACACACACTTAAATTATGCTCGCTAATCAAATATAGCATAGTATAATATCGTATCCACATGTATTAGATTTAAATATTATTCTCGTAGTTTCTAGTTTGACTGCTACCTAAGATGATCAATAATTAAGATTTATATGATGTATAACAAAAATTAACTAAGAGTCTAAAGCTATTGACTAATGACTATCGAAACAAGGAATAAGCAAAGAAAGTTATCAGCGGGAGAAAATAGGGTTTTGATAGGATGGGTGCAAGATAATTGTTTGGGATCTAACTCTAGATAATTCACTTCTAATGTTTAAGTGACTATCTCTAATTCACTCAATTATTAGTCCGCACGTTTAGCGGAAACTCCTCTCTCGATTAAGTCTCAACCACACGAGATGAATCGATTTAAGCTTTGTGAATATATGCAAAGATTCGTAGTGGATTGATCTTTAGGATAACCTCTGTCGAATATCCTCCTCACTAGATTTAATCAATGATTCAACTAGCCTCTTCTACTTACCAATAAGAATTAATGAACTCGACCAACAATATAATGCAAAGATATCACAAGTTATGCCTCTCTCGATTACATGAACAAGTGAATATAGATGCAACAATTAAATCATCCAAAAATGATTCAAAACATAAAACTAGAGTTATAATCCACAACAATCATCAATACACCAAATCCATCAAACCCTAAAAGGAACTACTCAATAAATATGGAGAAATTCATCACAAATAAAATTAAAGCATAGGAAAACATAAATTCAATCCAAACTCGGGTCTCGAGTGAGGAACGAATGATGAAATCCTTGTGCTTGTGTTCTTCCAAATCCTCCTTAGCCTCCCGAGGTGGAAAGTATGTCAAAAGTCTAGAAAATAATGTTTTTCCATGTATTTATACCAAGTAGGGTCGGGCACAAACGAAATCACCCTCTCCTAGCCGAAGTGGGAAACCTGCAAACTTATTCTTTTTCGTGCGTCGCACAATGCGTCACCGGCTGCATCACAACTTTTTATTGTCAGACCACAGAAACCTAGCCTCTGAACTTTGTCAAACTTCTGACACACAATTGCACTAAGACATCGCACAGTGCTACGCATAGTGCATCGTATTAGTGTATTTTCTCAGACTGTTGCTTCTTCTTTCATTTTGACGTCTAGAAGTGATCCTCAATCCTGAACACGATCCTGGCTTAATCCCTTGGGTTTTTACTCAGACTTCAAAGCTCCAAATTATTCGAGTTAGCTCTAGAACATCTCCATAACTCAGAATCATTCCTACAAGGCATATATTACGCAATAAGTGCAGAACACTCTCAATTAATGCTCAACACAAGTAAAGTGCAGTGAATTAGAGTGCAATAACTGACTAAAACACAAGATTATGGACTACCATCAATACCCCACACGTAAACCATTGCTCGTCCTTGAGCAATCAAACTACACTTCATATAAACACGTATTGAACAACTCTCCTAACTCATCACAAAGAATAATTAAAACAGATTAAGCACTTCAAACGTAACATCCTTGCCTCAAGATTTGACTCAAAAGCACCACGCACTTTTCACAACCTACTCACTTACTCTAACATAGAGGTCAAAGACTTTATCTTTCCTTCGTGAATCTAGAGCCCTCACACAAGAATAGAGAGTAGTTCCACACACAATAAAATTTAAGAACAATCAGGAACTCAAGATATAAAGAATTCACTCACTCTCAGAAGTAACATTCATGTGCCACAAAAGACGTACCATAGGCTTGCCCATAGTGTACTACTCTACTAATTGAGCTCATTCAGTCAAGGATCAAGTAGGACTTTAATTGGTTGTAATGTAGGCTACGGGATGGGTAGGATACATTTAGATATAAGAGTGACTATACCTCCCTATGCACTTTAATACATACACTTAACCGTTCAATACCCCACACTTATGTCAAACCATAACTCCACATTTACATCAATATACATTAACTCCCTGCTTCTTTAAGCACACATACATCAAGAGTCACCAATGTCAAGGAATATTTCTCAAAACCATAAACTAATGTTTTTCTTTTCAATTCTTGTGGCTCTTACTTTTTTCAAAACAATGCACCTTTCTCCTTAGTACAATAATTCCAGTCAAAAACCAAACCAACACCCTACACTTCAACCTTTACAAAGTTCATAGCAAATACAAGTGCTCACGGGAGGTACAAGGTACAAATAGATGGTTAATTCAAACAAGTGGGTAAGGCTTGTAAGGTGGTCGCCAAAGAAATATGATTACAGGCTCAAAAGAATTAACTAAGATACATAAAATTTAGGTAGGTAGAACATATCATTGGCTCTACAAAGAAATACCTATATCACTTCCAAGACTGAATAAAACTACTATTTCACTTTGCAAACACACGGGGCAAGATCTTGATATCAAATGCAATGCACAGAATACACAAAACCTTACACACACATGGCACATAACTCAGTCAGGATTGGACTATCAAGACACTTTAGTCAAAGCAGTTAAGCAAAGTTAAGATCATACACTTAAAGGTACTTATTCGAGAATCAAAAACTGAGCCGAAGCGTCATACTAAAGCACTCACTATTCTCAAGGCATAATAAAGTCAAGAGATTTTTTTTTCAATTCAAATCATAGCACAACGTTTCATACTCCTGAAAAATATATAACTAAGTACACCCGTTTCAAATAAAACCCTTGGAAAAAAACCGCGTCACAAAGAAAAACCAAGGGGGAATTAATACACTACATAACAAAAGAAAATATGTTTGTCTTTTTCCTTTAGACTTTAATCCCTCAAGAAACCTGTCGATGATATCCATCGTCGGGAAAAATTGAAAATTTTCTCGTATTCTTTTTTTCAATTTTTTTCTTTCCTATCTCTACTAACTACAAAAAGAAAACTAATATTCATATATACAAATATCCTCCCACCCCACACAGTAAATTGTGGCATGTCCCCATGACACACAATTAAAAGTATAAGGTAAAAGAAACTTCCTTGAATATCTAGTCGGGGTCTGAGTCGAAGTCGGGCTCCATTCCTCGTGCCCGAACTAATGCACACATACATGCAGACAGCTTCTTCTTAGCCTTCTTGGGGTACACCCCCACACTTATCTTTCTCGCTCACTGCAACCTTCTCTTTCGAGCCCTTCACTTTCCACTAAACACTTGCACCCCCTTTTCAACATCCATCTTGAAAGTCACAGTCTCCTCACCTACTCTAAGCATGAGTTTTCTCTCATGTATATCTAATATCGCTCTACCCACCGCTAAGAATGATCTTTCTTGGATTAGGGGGACATCCTTGTTCTCTTCCATATTAATCACCATAAAATCCATAGCAAATACGAACATATCCACCTTAACTAACACATCTTCCACTATCCCCTCGGGTATTAAAGCCGTTTGGTCTGCCAGCTGCAACGATACTGGTGCAAACCTTATTTCTCCAACCTCCATCTCAAGTTTCCTTTAAATAGACAGAGGCATTAAATTAACCGAGGCACCGGAATCACATAAAGATTTGTCAAAATTGATAGTTCCTAAAGAGCAAGTTATAGTAAAACTCCCTGGATCTCCACACTTTTGTGGGAGTTTATTTTGCAATATCAAGCTGCAATGCTCTGTGAGCTTGACCACTGAGGTTTCCTCTAATTTTCTCTTCTTCGTAAGAATCTCTTTCAATAAGTTAGCATAAGAAAGCATTTGTGAGCACTTCTTTGAATGGTAAGTTTACATGAACTTGTTTCAGCATATCCACAAAACTCTCAAACTGCTTGTCAGCCTTTCTCTACATAGCTTTTGAGGGAAAGGTAAAGCAGGCATATGCTTGCTCTCCTTGAGTTCTTCCCTTCTCGATTTTTCTTCCTTCTTCTTTTTCCTTTATTCTTCGTGTCATCATCACTTTTCAGCTGCTCCCCACTTTCTTTTTCATGTATCATATCTTTTTTGGATTGGGGTGGGATCTTCCAACACTTGCCCGCTTCTCAAAGTTTCAGCATTCACTATTTCTTCGGATTTCTTTCAGTATAAGTAGGGAGAGTGCCCGGAACCCTCTCAGATAATATTGTTGCAATATGTCCCACTTGGTTCACTAAATTTCGGATTGCTTCACCTTGTACTTCAAATATTTCAATAGTTTTCACAATGAAGGCCTTCATGAGATCTTCTAGACCAGGCTGATTAGGCAGTTGAGGCTGAAACTGCAGCCTTGACCGACTCATAAACCCAGGAGCTCCTTTTCCTTGAAATATGGGGTTATTTTGTTGCCATGCATTAGCGGTACCTCCTATTGATCTTCTTCTTTTGGCACACTCAAAGGGCCACTGATTTGCATCTTCAGATAACTCATCAAGAATTGTAACTATGTCCTCTAGAGTCTTCTTTATCAACAGACCTCCAACTGCATCGCTTAATGTTCTACGCGAGGCCGGTGTCGGTCTTTTCCAAAAGTCCTGCATCCAGAGTTCAATTCCACTATGTTGACACTTTCTAACAATCTTCTCAAACCTCTCGCATGCTTCAAAAATAGTTTAAGTTTCTTTCTAGCTAAAGTTATTGATTTCTCTTTTCAACTTGCCCGTTTTAGCTAAGGAGAAATATTTATCAAGGTATTTTCTGACCAGCTCCTCCCATGTTCTAATTGATCTTGTAGGAAAGCTTTGAAGCCACTACTTTGCATCATCTTTTAATGAAAAAGGAAATTCCCTTAAGGACACTACGTCTTGGGACACCCCATTGTATTGAAAAGTGTTCATAATCTCCTCGAAGTCCATTTGATGTGTGTTTGGATCTTCGTTCATCTTCCCTCTGAAGACACAGCAGTTCTGAACGGTTTGAAGCAACCCTTGCTACTACTCAAAATTTTTATCTACAATTGGAGGTGGTCTAAAACTTGATAATCCTTGATTATTGACCGGTCTAGCATTCGCCCAGTGACTCCCAGGCGTGGGAGCTATATTTTTGAACTGGTTTGAAATCGAGGGTTGATTCTGATCAATTCTCCGACCCCTCTCTTCTTCATAGATAATCTGTGCATCTCTAATAGCTGCTTCCGCAGCATCCTTTGCAGCTTTTTCTCGTTGTTGGGTTGCCTCTCTTGCAATCAAATTAACATTATCATCACCATTTTCAGCCATAAGTTCTTTGGTTGAGGATTGCCCAACCTTTTCTGATGTCTCTGTGAGATCCCTTTCCTTCCTTATGTAGTTGCTTTTCTATCTCGGGCTTGTATGGTAGCACTTCTTTCGCAGAAGCTTGAGTCATGCACCAATCTAAACCTGTAACCTACGCACAGTCAACAAACACCAAATGCAAAAAGAGAAAATAGAAATAAAAAGAAAACAATTCTTCACTACATACTATATCAAACACTATTGATTGCCAATCTCCTGCAATGGCGCCAGAATTTCACAAGCGCAAAATACACACTTAAATTATGCTCGCTAATCAAATATAGTATAGCATAATATCGTATACACATGGACTGCATTTAAATAGTATTCTCGTAGTTTCTAGCTTGATATCCAAGATAATCAACAATTGAGAGTTATATGATTTCTAACTAAAATTAACTAAGAGTCAAAAGCTATTGACTAATGACAATCGAAACAAGGAATAAGCAATGAATGTTATTAGTGGGACAAAATAGGGTTTTGATAGGATAGGGGCAAGATAATTGTTTGGGATCTAACTCTGGATAATTCACTTCTAATGTTTACGTCAGTCTCTCTAATTCACTCAATTATTAGCTAACACGTTCAGAAAAAACTTCTCTCTCGATTAAGTCTCAAGCTCATAAGATGAACCAATTTAAGCTCTATAAATATATGCAAACAAATGCGTAGTGGATTGGTTTTTAGGAGAACCTCTCTCGAATATCCTCCTAACTAGGTTTAATCAATGATTCAACTAGCTCTTCTGCTTACTATTAAGAATTAATGAACTCGACCAACAGTATAATGCAAAGATATCACAAGTTATACCTCTCTCGAGTACATGAACAAGTGAATATAGATGCAATAATTAAATCATCCAAAAATGATTCAATACATAAAATTAGAGTTATAATCCATAAAAATCATCAATACACAAAATCCATCAAACCCTTAAAGGAACTACTCCATATATATGGGGAAATTCATCACAAATAAAATTAAAGTATAGGAAAACATAAATTCCATCCAAACTCGGGTCTTGAGTGAGGAAGGAATGAAGAAATCCTTGTACTTGTGTTCTTCCAACTCCTCCTTAGCCTCCCAAGGTCGAAAGCATGTCAAAAGTCCAGAAAATAACGTTTTTTCATGTTTTAAACCAAGTAGGGTCGGGCCCAAAAAAAAATCACCCTCTCCTAGCTGAAGTGGGAAACCTGCAAACTTATTCTTTATCATGCGTCGCACCATGCGTCGCCGGCTGCATCGCAGCAGTGCTTTTTCTTGTCAGACCACAGAAACCCAGCCTCTAAACTTTGTCAAACTTCTGACGCACAATTGCGCTAATACATCGCACAGTGCTACGCATAGTGCATCGTATTAGTGCATTTTCTTAGATTGTTGCGTCTTCCTTGATTTTTGACGTCCATAAGTGATCCTCGAACCCGAACACGATCCTGGCTTAATCCCTTGGGCTTTTTCTCATACTTGAAAGTTCCAAATTATTCGATTTAGCTCCATAACATCTCCATAACTTGGAATCAGTCCTACAAGGCATAAAATATGCAATAAGTGTAAAAGACTACCAATTAAAGCTCAACACAAGTAAAGTGCACTGAATTAGAGTGCAATAAGCGACTAAAACACAAGATTGTAGCCTACCATCACTACTCACACTCATTCTTCCCTACAGGTTTAAGTGACAATGAGGCATTTCAATGTAAATCCGAATGTCACAATGATACCATACCACAGAAGTGTATGTACATATTTATAACAGTTAATACAAAGTACTTTTGGATCATAAGAGAACCAATCATCCTAATGGAGCCACAATCTTGCAAGTACGTGATCCAATGTGAATGATATGCTTGGCATGCGCAAAGGAAATCCACTTCAAACACACATAGAGAAAATACATTATCAGATTACTGCTAGGACCCCAAACGCTTAGTCCTTCATCTCAAGAATGAGGTAAGTACATGGCTTAAACATATGAACTTCCTGGACATAGACACATTCCTTTAATAAACTAAGTCTTAACTTCTAGCATATATATAAGCTATAAGTTTCAACTGAAACCTCTGAGGATATTAACAGAGATGTAAGTTAACCACTTCAATTTAATTCCTTAAAAGGTGCTGTTGCCAGAGATATCATTAGCAATTACAATTATTACTTATAAAGAGTATTATAAGAATTGTAGATTAACAACTTCAGTTAGAACTTCTAAAGCTATTATTAATGTTACAGATTCATAACTCAGATTAAGCCTCTAAAGAGTATTAATAGAATCTTACACTAACAAACTTATTTTATTCTAATGTTCAGGACATGATTACTTCTTTCTAAGAACAATCAACTTCATACTAATCCTTTTGGAGAATAAAGCATGATGTTACACTCAACTAGTAGCAACATAAGGTTCATTCAAAGTTCACAAGCTAGGTCTGGTTCATTCATGTAAGTTCAATGAAGTTATAAGGACAACACAGGCATGTACATGGTTATGGAACACAAGCATAAGTATGAAGAATCAATATGAGTGCAAGATCACATATACATGGGACGTTTAGCATGGAGTCACATTATTTCAAAAATGAAGGTGTTGTTCAACCTCAAGCTAACTGTGTAACTATATAGACATCAAGAAAGGGGTAGGGGGTATTATCACATTGGGGAAATCAGTCCAGCATGTCAGGTATAGGATTTACTGTATAGTGGAACTTGGTTTTAGCATCTTAGCTTAACAAATAGTATAACAGAACCTGCACAAACCTTGTGACTTAAGTCAATTATGTAGTAATCTTCAAAATACACACACAAATATGGTACACGAATCTAGACTGCTCAAAACATGCTTATACAGTATGATAAAAAAACCATAAACTTATTAGAGAGTCAATGGTCTTTTAAGAGTTGACAAAATTACAGAAGTAATAAGTTCAGATATTATAAACTAGCATCCCCAAATCAAGATGACACCTTATCTTATCACTAACATGCTCATATTTGTTTAAGTCTAATTTGTCAAGTGGGCTACTATAGATACAGATTATACTTAAGGCAAGTTTGTATCATGTCAATACTTAACACAACATCAAGGAAATCCAAAAAAAAAACCAAATATCATTATAGTTTGAGAGTTATTAGGTGGGTGTGCAATGTTATGGCTTCAAGCCAGGTTGTATTGAGGTCGGGGATTGTAATATGGATGTGTATTGTAAACTGGAGCATATGCAGGTGGTGGTGAATGATTCTTTGGGGAATAAGAGTTGTTTCCATGATGTGGGTTGGGTTGATAATAAGGGACGACTGTTGGTACCTCTTCCTTTTTCTTCTTTCCGCTACCTATTGACCCTTATTGGATTGCCTTGCGAGCTGCTTGCAGTGCAGCCATTTATTGTACTTTGTCGGATTTTACACCTTTTTCTAAAAAATCTCCCATTTTGACATGTTCGGGGAATTTTTTTGCCATCATGCCCATCATTTTCTCAAATTAAATCCCTTCTTGGGCCCTGATGAAATACTTAGTCGATTCACTATCGTCCAATGGAGGCTGTGCCTTGGAGGTATCTAATCTCCATCGGCGTGCATATTCTTGGAATGACACATATGGCTTCTTCTGCAGATTTACCAATGCAAACCTATCGGGAGTGGTCTCTATGTTGAATCATAAGCAATTCATGAAATCTTCTGCCATATCATGACATGTCCTCTAGTTTTGCGAACCTTGTTGAGTATACCAAGTAAGTGCTTTCCCTAGCTCAAGTTATCGCTTTTTGTTGAAAATTGAAAGTTTAAAGGTTTTAATACTTTAAGAATTTGACCAATATTTGAATTTGTTGATACCGGGTTAGTATCTTTGTTCTGGAACCCAGTATAGGCCCATTTCTATATTTATGACTTCTCTGGCAAATTTGGTGAAAAACGGAGTTGGTTTGACGTGATTCGGATGTTCGGTTGTTAAAACAGAAATTCTAAAATTTCATTGAAAACTTCATTCGATTTGGTGTCCGATTCGTAATTGTAGGTATTATATTGGTGTTTTGATCGCGCGAGGAAGTTCGTATAAGGTTTTTGGAGTTGTGTGCATATTTGGTTTGGATCGCTGAGGGCTCATGTGAGTTTCGGATAGCCTACAAACCTTTTGAAATTAGAAAGTTTGCTGGTTTTTCACTTCTGCTGGTTTCTGGTGTTTCCTACTTTGCGGTCACGAAAATACTCCGGCGATCGCGAAGGGTAAAATGTGCTGCGGGAGATTTTGTTCTACGCAAACGCGAAACCTTAGTTGCGAACGCGGCGCATTGGGGGATCCGCTCTTAGCGAACGCGGCCTGTCAATCGCGAACGCGTAGTGAAATAGAGGTGGGGGCTAGGAGTTGACTGTTGCTCTATGCGAACGCAATACAAGGATCGCGGATGCGGACGCGGAGGCTAGGGGAGTAAGCCTACGTGAACGCGTAGATCAACTCGGGGTCGCGTAAGCCATTGAGGCTTTGCTATTCGCGAATGCGTCAGGTTTCACGCGAACGCGATGCACACGTGACGCTAGTGATTAAAACAGTCCCAAAAACGAGATTTTGTTCATTCATCAAATTTTCAAAGCTAGAAAACCCTAGAGGCGATTCTCCCAAAAACTTTTCTTCCCTAATTTGTTGGTAAATGATTCTAACCTACTTTGTGTCAATTTTTTCATTACTTTTCATAAGATTTCAACCTAAAATGTAGTATTTTCATGGTAGAAATTGGGGGGGGGGGGGTT
>MCJB01048379.1:0-24935 GCA_002018475.1 Nicotiana obtusifolia | reverse complement strand
GGGGGGGGGGTTAGGAATAATTAGAGATTTTTGTAAAAATTGGAATTTTGACCTCATATTGAGGTCGGATTTCGGAAAACTACATAATCGGTCTCGAGGGTGAATGAGTAATCGGGTTTTGATCCGAATTTCGGGTTTGAACCATGGGGGCCAGGGAGTTGACTTTTGTTGACTTTTTCAATAATGACATAAATTGAACCTTTTCCATTTGTGGGTAGTCCTAAGGCTTATTTTGAATCGTTTGGTTGATAATTTGCTAGATTTGGTTGGTTTCGAGGCTTGTTCAAAAGGAAAAGCCGTGGTTGAGCTTTGAGTTGGTCTTTGGAGCGAGGTAAGTGTCGTGGTTAACCTTGAATTGAGGGATTAGGACTTGTTTTCCTATTTACTACTTGTTAAAATGTTGGATACAATATATATGTGAGGTGATGAGTACTTATGTGTTGTTATTGGGTTAAAGCATGCGGGTGGGACTTGCTTCTTGTAATATATCACTTTCTTTGATCCTGATATCCTTGCTTAGACTAGTTAATTGATAAACTCATCCTTCTTTTCGTACTTATGAACTATATATGATAATTGAGTAGTGTTTCTGAAGTTGAGGTTGGTACTGTTGAACTATTTTGACATAAGACTTGATATTGCTTATTTCATTTATCTATTTTTATATGTTCATTTTACATGGTAAGGGAGAGCGTTAAAGCACGAAGGGTGATGTCGTGCCGTATTTGAGAGTTAAAGCACGAACGGTGATGTCGCGCTGTATCTATTGATTCATGATGAAATTGAGAGTAAAAGCATGAAGGGTGATGTCATTCCATATTTATCATTATATGATGAGATTGAGAGCAAAAGCACGAAAGGTAATGCATGTCGTTATTACTATTTCATAGTGAGGCTGAGAGTAAAAGCACGAAGGATGATGCCATGCAGTTTTATGCATTATGCTTGTTGATTTTGTTGATTGAAGGTTTATTGACTGATTCTTGTTATTATTCTATGTTGTACTTATCGTATCTTGTACCTCTTTCGCATGTCCCCTCCTAATTGTACTTGCTAATTCTTTATTTGTTACAATTTTGTATGTATATTTCTGTCTGGGGAGGTTTAATTGCATGGGTGTCCTGTCATAGCCTCGTCACTACCTCGTCGTGGTTCGGCTCGACACTTACGGAGTACATAGGGTCGATTGTAATCATACTACACTCTGCACTTCTTGTGCAGATTTTGGTACTAAACTAGCTGTCCGTGAGGCGTACCAGCTCGGATTGGCATTTGGAGACTCGAGATAGATCTGCTGGCATCCACATACCTTGAAGTCCCTTTCCACTTCTCCTAATTACTGTTCATTTCATTCGAGACAGTTGTATTTATTGCAAACCCTATTTGTAGAGATTCTAGAAGCTCATGAACTTGTGACTTCAGATCCGGGTTGTTCTTAGATATTATTGGTTTTACATTATTTGGTACTCCGTTTTTGTTTCATTTCGAGTTAATTGGTTTCACTTATTTGAATTGATTAGAAATTTACTTAAAGATCCTCTAACGTTGGCTTGCCTAGCAAGTGAAATATTAGGCGCCATCACGGCTCCGAAGGAGGAAATTCTGTATCGTGACAAGTTGGTATCAGAGCCCTAGATTACTTAGGTCTCACCCGTCAAAAGCAAGCATAGTAGAGTCTGAAGGATCTATACGGAGACGTATGTACTTATCTTCCACAGGCTATGAAGTTTAGGAGCAAATGTCACTTATATTCTTATATGTTGTGCGGTTTTAATCTACCATTGCTGATTGAACTCTTCTATTCTTTTCCTCTGGCTGATGGCGAAAACACGTGCAACATCTTCAGCTACAGGGATATTGATTTTGGCATTGACCTGGTACCGGGCACTCAGCCCAATTCTATTCCGCCGTATCATATGGCACCAGCAGAGTTGAAATAATTAAAGGAGCAACTTCAGGAACTCCTAGATAAGGGGTTCATTCGTCCTAGTGTGTCACCTTGGGGTGCACCGCTTCTATTTGTGAAAAAAGAAGGATGGCACGATTAGAATGTGCATTGATTATAGGCAATTGAACAAGGTAACAATCAAGAACAAATATCCTTTGCCTCGCATCGATGATTTATTTGACCTGCTTCAGGGAGCACGAGTGTTCTCTAAGATTGATCTCCGTTCAGGATATCACCAGTTAAAGATCAGGGATGCAAATATTCTTAAGACTACTTTCCGGACTAGATGTGGCCACTATGAGTTTCTTGTTATGTCTTTCCTGCTAACTAATACCCCAGCAGCGTTCATGCAGTTAATGAACAATGTATTTCGGCCTTATCTGGATTCGTTCGTGTTGGTATTCATTGATGATATACTGGTGTACTCGCGTAATCAGGAAGAGCACGCAGAACATTTGCGAGTTGTATTACAGAGATTGAGGGAGGAGAAACTTTTTGCAAAATTCTCTAAGTGCGAGTTTTGACTCAACTCAGTGGCTTTCTTGGGGCACGTGGTGTCTAGTGAGGGTATACAAGTTGACCCAAAGAAGATAGAGGCAATCCAGAGTTGGCCTAGACCGTCCTCGGTCATAGAGATTCGTAGCTTTCTTGGGTTGGCAGGCTACTATCGCCGGTTTATTCAGGGTTTCTCATCCATTGTGTTGCCCTTGACCAAATTGACCCAGAAGGGTGTTCCATTTGTATGGTCGGACAAGTGTGAGGAGATCTTTCAAAAGCTCAAGACAACCTTAACCACAGCTCCAGTATTGGTTCTACTATCAGCCTCAGGTTTGTATACCGCATATTGTGATTCCTCAAGAATTGGGATCGGTTGTGTACTAATGCAGGAGGGTAGAGTTATTGCTTATGCTTCTCATCAGTTGAAGCCTCATGAGAAGAACTACCCCGTGCATGATTTGGAGCTGGCTGCCATAGTTCATGCTTTAAAGATTTGGAGGCATTACTTGTATGGCGTATCTTGTGAGGTATTTACTGATCACCGTAGCCTTCAACATCTATTCAAGCAAAAGGATCTAAATTTGAGGCAGCGGAGATGGCTGGAATTGCTCAAGGATTACGATATTACTATACCATACCATCCGGGAAAGGCCAACGTGGTGGCCGATGCTTTGAGCCGAAAGGCAGTGAGCATGGGGAGTTTGGCATACATTCCAGTTGGAGAGAGACCTCTCACAGTCGATGTCTAGACCTTGGCCAATAGGTTTGTGAGATTAGACATCTCGGAATCCAATCGGGTATTGGCTTGTGTGGTTTCTCAGTCTTCGTTATACGATCGCATCAGGGAGCGTCAGTATGACGATCCCCATTTTCTTGTCCTTAAGGACAGAGTACAGCATAATGATGCTAAAGATGTGACCATCGGCGACGATGGAGTGTTGAGGATGCAGGGCCGGATTTGTGTACCCAATGTGGATGGGCTTCAAGAGTTGATTCTAGAGGAGGCCCATAGCTCACGATATTCCATTCATCCGGGTGCCGCAAAGATATACCAGGATTTGAAGAAAAATTATTGGTGGAGAAGGATGAAGAAGGATATTGTGGGATTCGTAGCTCGGTGTCTCAACTGTCAGCAAGTAAAAAATGAACATTATAGGCCGGGTGGTTTGCTTCAGCAGATAGCTATTCCCGAGTGGAAATGGGAGCGGATCAATATGGACTTTGTTGTTGGACTCCCACGGACTTTGAAGAAGTTCGATGCTATTTGGGTGATTGTAGATCGGCTGACCAAGTCCGCGCACTTCATTCCTGTGTGTACTACCTATTCTTCAGAACGGTTGGCAAGGATTTATATCCGAGAGATTGTCCGGATGCATGGTGTTCCAGTTTCTATCATTTCAGATAGAGGTACGCAGTTCACTTTGCAGTTCTGGAAAGACGTGCAGAGGGAGTTGGGTACTCAGGTGGAATTGAGCACAACATTTCATCCTCAGACGGATGGGCAGTCATAACGTACCATTCGGATACTGGAGGACATGTTGCGTGCATGTGTTGTTGATTTCGGAGGTTCATGGGATGAATTTCTACTGCTTGCAAAGTTCGCTTAGAACAACAGCTAGCAGTCAAGTATTCAGATGGCTCCGTATGAGGCTCTGTATGGGAGGCGATGTAGATCTTCGGTTGGTTGGTTCGAGCCCGACGAAGCTAGGCTATTGGGGACTAACTTGGTTCAGGATGCTTTAGAGAAGGTGAAAACAATCCAGGAGAGGCTCCGTACAGCACAATCGAGGCAAAAGAGTTATGTCGATAGGAAGGTTCGAGATGTGTCTTACATGGTTGGCGAGAAGGTCTTGCTGAAGGTTTCACCCATGAAAGGTGTTATGAGATTCCGGAAGAAAGGGAAATTAAGTCCTCGGTTCATTGGGCCGTTTGAAGTACTTCGGAGAATCGGGGAGGTGGCTTATGAGCTTGCTTTGCCACCCAGTATGTCGAGTGTTCACCCAGTATTTCATGTTTCTATGCTCCGGAAGTATATTGGGGACCCGTCTCATATTTTGGACTTCAGGATGATTCAGTTGGATGATAATTTGACCTATGAGGTGGAGCCAGTGGCGATTTTGGATCGTCAGGTTCAGAACTTGAGGTCCAAGGAGATAGCTTCAGTGAAAGTTCAATGGAGAGGTCGGTTCGTGGAGGAGGCTACCTGGGAAACCGAGCGGGAGATGCAGAGCTGATACCCTCACCTATTTGAGACTTCGGGTATGTTTCTTGACTCGTTTGAGGACGAACGTTTGTTTAAGTGGGGGAGAATGTGACGACCCAGCTAGTCGTCTCGTGAGTTACCGCTCCGTTTTCCCCATTTCTGCTTTATTAAGCTTCGTTATTTGTATTTTATGTAATCACGTTGAATGGTTTGCGTTTGGAGTAGATTTGGTAAGAAATGAGACACTTAGTCTCTTTCAAGAAGGTTTAAGTTGTAAAAAGTCAACCGGATGTTGACTTATGAGTTAGAGGGCTCGGATGTAAATTCCGACGATTCGATTAGTTTCGGGAGATGATTTATGACTTAGGAGTGTGATCGGAATTGGTTTTGGAGGTCCGATGTAGAATTAGGCTTGAATTGGTGGAGTTAGTATTTTGGCGATTTCCGGTTGTTAGGCGAGATTTTGATCCGAGGGTCGGAATGGAATTCTGAGAGTTGCTATAGCTTCGTATGGTGATTTTGGACTTAGGCGTATGTCCGGATTTGAAATTGGAAGTCCGTTGGACAATTCAACGCATTTTGGCGAATGTTGGAAAATAGAAGATTTTTGGAAAAGTTTGAACGAGGAGTTGACTTCTTGATATCGGGGTCGGAATCCAGTTATAAAAATCTTCATAGGTCCGTAATGTCATTTATGACTTGTGTGCAAAATTTAAGGTCAATCGGACTCGATTTGATAGGTTTCGGCATCGAATGTAGAAGTTGGAATTTGTTAGTTTCATTAGACTTGAATTTGGGTATGATTCATGTATTTAGCGTTGTTTGATGTGATTTATGGCCTCGACTAAGTCCATAATATGTTTTAGGACTTGTTGGTATAACCGAACGGGGTCCCGAATGGCTCGGGTGAATTTTAGGTAGTTAAACGGACCATTTCATCGTTGGAAAAGAAAATCTGCAGAAATGTTAGAAATGCTACCAGAATTTGTTGACTTTGCTACGCGAAAATGCTATACCAAAGTGCAACAGATTTCCATGTCAGAAATGTGACTAGTTTGCTATAGCAAAGTTGATTTTGATACGCGAAAATGCTATAGCAAAGTGCAACAGATTTCTGGGCCAAAACAATGTGAGAAATGCGACCAGTTTGCTATAGCAAAGTTGATTTTGCTACGCGAAAATGCTATAGCAAAGTGCAACAAATTTCTGGGCCAAAACAACGTCAGAAATGCGACCAGTTTGCTATAGCAAAGTTGATTTTGCTACGCGAAAATGCTATAGCAAAGTGCAACAGATTTCTGGGCCAAAACAATGTCAGAAATGCGACCAGTTTGCTATAGCAATGTTGATTTTGTTACATGAAAATGCTATAGCAAAGTGCAATAGATTTTTGGGCCAAAACAACGTCAGAAATGCGACCAGTTTGCTATAGCAAAGTTGATTTTGCTACGCGAAATGCTATAGCATTTTCAACACCTGAAAGTTTTATTGTTCCGATTTTTGACCTCTTTATGAATAGAAATAAAACCCATTTGCCATGCAAAACCCATTTTCATTATCCACAAAGAGAAACACCTCCAAACACCATAAAATCACAACAAATCAACCTCAAAACTATATCCAAAAGAGATTTTCCTGAACAAATTCTTAAAGAAAGGAGTTTTGACCATCTTGAACATAATTGGAGCTAGGGAACTCGGATTGAAGCGAAATCTTGAAGGATTTTTGGAAGATTTTCGAGAGAAACATTGGGGTAAGTGTTCTTAACTCAATCTTGGTCAAATTACCCAAACCTATTGCCATTCTAGTATGTAATTGATGATTTAAGTTGAGAAAATTGTGGAAAACCCTTGAGTATAGATTTTAAGACTTGGAGGTCGAACCGATGTCGGAATTCGATAAATCTTATATGATTGAACTCTGGGGAAGATAAGGAACCCGTTGAGGTGAAAAATTATTGAATTTCGAGAAGTGGGCCCGGGGCTGGGCTTTTGCTAATTTTGGAATTTCTTAGTATTTATTGATTATTTTCGCGTGGGCTATGTTCCCTCAACATATTGTAACGTAATTGTTCTGAATTTGGATAGATTCGACGCACGTGGAGGCCAATTCGAAGGGCAAAGGCGTCGTGGGCTAGGAATTTAGCCGGTTGGAGGTGAGTAGTGATTGTAAATGATGTCGTGAGGGTTCGAAACCCCGGATCTGCACATCGTAGTGCTATATTGAAGTGAGACACACGCTCGATGATGAGCATGGGGTCCTTTACTACTGGGACTGTGACTTGGTCCCCCCGATTGATGATTTTTACTACATATTTGATTAAAACCTATTTGATATCATCATGTTTTGGGCTGATTGCCATATTTGGGCTTCGTGCTAATTGTTTGAACCCTCTGGAGATTTTTATCAGTATTTCCTCACTATTTGTACTTATTACTTGAACTCAGTCATGTTGTTTCCACTGTTATACAACTCAGCTACTTTTTACTCAGTTTTGAGATTTACACAATATTTGAAATGATGTTTGGGCTGAGAACTACTGCTTTACTATGCCCGAGGGGCTTGTGATGATTTTCTGACTGAGTGCGGCCGAGGGCCAGGTGTGAGGTTTTACTGAGTGATATGAGGCCGAGGACCTGAGATACTATATATACGCCACGAGGTGGGTTGATTGATATGAGGCCGATGGCGTAGATGTATGCCACGAGGTGGCTTGATATAGCGCTTGGGCCGTAAGGGGCCCCTCCTCGAGTCTGTACACCCCCAGTGAGCACAGGGTACCTAGAGATATTACAGTTGGTAACAATGACAACTGTAGGTTACAGCTGGTAACAATGACAACTGGTAACCAGAGATATTACAGTTGGTAACAATGACAACTATAGGTTCCAGTTGGTAACAATGACAACTGGTAACCAGAGATATTACAGTTGGTAACAATGACAACTATAGGTTCCAGTTGGTAACAATGACAACTGGTAACCAGAGATATTGCAGTTGGTAACAATGACAAATGGTAACCGGAGATATTACACTTGGTAACAATGACAACTGTAGGTTCCAGTTGGTAGTAATGACAACTGGTAACCAGAGATATTACAGTTGGTAATAATGACAACTGTAGGTTACAGTTGGTAACAATGACAACTGGTAACCAGAGATATTACAGTTGGTAACAATGAGAACTGTAGGTTCCAGTTGGTAACAATGACAACTGTAGGTTCCTGTTGGTAGCAATGACAACTGGTAACCAGAGATGTGAGATTGATATTGAGCCCAGGAATATTACAGTTGGTAACAATGACAACTGTAGGTTACAGTTGGTAACAATGGCAACTGGTAACCAGAGCTGGGATTATTTTTAAATGATTTCTTACTGATTTACTGTTTTCAAATAATGATTTACTGCTTCATTATGCATTGCCTTGTGTTTTACGTGTTTCCTTACTTTCAGTCATTATTTATATGCGCTACTCACTGAGTTGGAAGTACTTACATTACTCCCTGCACCATGTGTGCAGATTCAGGCGTTATTGATTCCGCTCCGAGGCATTGACTAGATTGTCAGAGCGGTGACTCAGAGACTACGAGGTAGCTGTTGGCGTCTGCAGCCCCGTATCTCTTTATATTGTTATTTCCACTTTCTTCAAACAATTGTGCCAGAGATATTGTAATAGTAATCTTGTTATTAGGATTTCATTAGTTGCTCATGACTTTGTGACACCCCGATTTCGGGCTGTTGTTGGGATGGTTCACTATGTTTTTCCACAAATGACCGCTATTAAACTATGTTGTGTTGTTCTCTTGTTAAATTAACTGCTTAAAATGAGTTATGGTTCGAATTGGCTGGCCTTGTCTTCACGAGAGGCGCCATCACGATCGGGTTTGGGATTTGGGTCGTGATAAAGAGGTAAGGTTGCATACCCTAGTTTTCAATTTTGAATTTTGGGTGTAAGAGTATTATTTATATACGCATGTACAAATAAAGGTTGGGGGAAGATTGTTGAGCTCAAATAAGTAAAAATCGGGTTCTGAAATGTTGAAAATCTTGTAAAAGAACCTTGTAGTCAAATTTGCACACCTAGTGTTTGATAAAATGCTCAAATGAGCTAAAACCGTGAATATTCTCCTAATTTGTGTTCAATTTTGTTACGTCTCAAAATAGAATGGGATTGCTAGAATTTTCGGAACGTTATAGTAATTTAAGGAAAGAATAAAGCGAGGTATGTTGGCTAAACTTCTCTCTTAGAATCTAATTGCATAATGTTTCCGTAAGTTTCAAGTATGGTTGGCTCAAGTTACTAATTCCTATGTTCCGGTTTATCCCTTATAAAATTGACTATTCCGTATGAGCCTTATGTCGAAAGATATATGTTCAAAGAATGGTTTGCGTAATAAAATGTTATGGGTTTGAGTCGTGTTTCAAATGAAAGCTAGTATGCCAAATTGTGTGAGAAAAACTTGATATGCTTAAGACTCTTAATTGCTCATATGTATACCTAAAGTCTTGATTGGAAATGTCTTGTTGTTGATAATGTATAAAGATGCTTGAAAATGAAATAAATGAATTGGAGATATAGAGTGTGGCCAACATGCCGGGAATGAAAGTCATACTTGGGGCTAGTGGTGCCAATAAAATTAGATGACGTGAGAGAGATTAAGAAATTAGTGTTGATTCAACGTTTTTAGAATGACTTCGAAAATAGAATTGCCTAAAAGCTTATGTACTCAAGTTGTGCCCATATGTGGCTGTTTTAACTAATGCTATACTTTGTAAGTATTTTTAATGTGTTTTGCGTTCTTACATATTGGTGAATGGAAATTGTGTATTGCCCATTTTAGGGAAAAGTATTTCAAGAATAAATGGTGTGCTACTTGTTTATGGTTTTAACTTGCACTTCGATTGCCAATCATTTTACTCCATATCCCGAAAAGAAATCTATTGTGTTTAAAGCCTTCATATTTAAGGAACTTAAAGTTGTAATTTCCGGAATATTATATATGTTGATATTTATGATGATGATCCATGGAAGGAAAGATATGAAATTTTGGAATTTGAAATACGGCCACCGTACCATGAATAAAGAATCTTGTGAATGGCCAAAAGAGCCAAGCAAATATTATTGATGTCATTGGTTGAAAATATTAGTGAAGATTTATACAATGTGAAAGATGATCAGGTAAATGCATTTGTATCTATATTACCTTTGTGTGAAAAAACAAAAATAATGTTTTTGGGAGTATCGATAGTTATCGAGAAGAGTAGGTTGAAATAACCTAACCCTGAAACTGCAAGTGTCGGTGTAGGAGTGGGTTGTGATTATTCCCCATGATTGGGATGAGATCTGGTCGTGATCGGACTCCGTGCTAAAAGTACGATGGTATTGTGAACAATGGTATATCGGTGCTAAAGATCTCCCAACCTATATATATATATATATATATATTATTTTCGTATTCTGAAAATTATTTTGTTTTAACTGGGCATTTGGATATTGTTGATTGTGACTACTTCTCTGGTTTTCCCTTTCTTATATTGGCATTCTATTTTGAAAGAGGACAATTAGCTTTACATAATAGTACTATTCAACATGTACTACCGTCCCTTTTGCCAGGGGCGCTGCATCTTCAATGGATGCAGGTGGTTCATCAGCGGCCAACTTTGGTCCTCGTCAGCAGTTACTCCCTATTCAGCAAGGTTTGGTGAGCCCTACTCTATTCCCGGCATGATATCATTTGATGTTGTACTTTGTGTTTTGAGGTATAGCCGGGGCCTTGTTGCTAGCATTTCCATGTTACTCTTTGTTGTACTTAGAGGCTCCGTAGACAGGTTGTGGGTGGTGTTTGATGTGGGGAATTCAACTAGAAATGTTGGTATTTGGAAATCATGTTTTTCATTATATCTATAAACTTGTAATATTTTGGAAATTATGGACGAAGCTGCTAATGGAAATGAAACGGGAGTTGTTAATGAAATCTTTTTAAGGTTTGATTAATGGGGTGCATCTCCTCTTTATTCATTGATGAGTTTGGGTAGAAGGAAATCTAACGGGCTTGCTCGGCCGGGTTCACTCGGTTGAGCGTTGGTCGCGCTCCCCGAGGTCGGGGCGTGACATATTTATAGTGGCCACTGAGCCTTAGGGTATCAGTAGATTCAAACTTGTGAGTGGAAGGAAATGATGAATTGATGATGTGAGCATAGTCAGGTAAAATCAGAAAGAACAGAGGGAGAATCGCTGAAGTTTTTTACTTGGGTGTGTGAAGATCCGGAATAATTGTTGAAATAAAAAACAACCGGATAAAAGCTCCACTGTCCAGAGGTCCCTACGCTTGACCTTTGGACCAAGAATAATGATGATAAAATTGAAGATATAGCTATGCATGCCATAGATTTAGTAGTGTGTAAGAGAAATTTGGTGATTTGATGTTTCATTGGTATGCTAGGGTTTTCGAATTTTTGCCTTTGAATCTCAAGACGAAATGGGCAAAGATTCTGCGAGAATCGTGGGTATTGAAGACAAAAGGATGATTTCTGGGTGATTTGAGACCTTGCACGAATTTGTGCAAGGTTTTCTTGACTTATTAGGGTGATGAAGTTGAGAGAATAGAGAGGAAAGGGGAAAGAAGGGGCGGGCGAGTCTGGATAGAAATGACTTTAGGGTTAGGGGGAATTGGGTCATCTCTTAGGTTAAGATAGGGAGATGAGACCTGGTGCAGTTGGATATGATGATCAACGAACCTGACAAATTAGGCACTTAAGGGGTTTTAAAGAGAAATTTTGGTTGCCGTCAGATTATTGTCTTTTGATGGTGAGGATGAAATATGACAAGTGTTTTAAATTAAAGAGAAAATAGAGATAAATTGTGAGCCGTTGATTCAAGGAACGAACGACTTAGATACACTGTGCTTTTTTTGTGATTATTATTGGGAGGTGGTGTGGCACAAGCGGATTGGCTTAAAGAGCAGGATGTGGATTTCTAAGGTGGAAAGTGAGGGTGGACCTGGACTAGTTAATTACATATTGGGCTTGTGTTTGGGCCAATTATAATTTAGAAAATGATCAATTTGTATTTAGGAGTTCAATTTCGATTATAGTCATTTAGTCTTTAACCTCTTTGAAATTAATTTAAATAAACTTAATTATTTTCAATAAGGTGTAGTAAAATTATAATTATCAAATATACTACTAATTATTGTAATTACTTATTTATAAAATAGTTTGCCTTCTAAATTATGACACTAATTTTAAATTATTAATATAGCAGTCTAATTAACTAAAATTAAGACGTAATTCGTTAAATTAATTATAAAGCCTATGTGATGTATATAAAAGTTACTTTAATAATCTTAAAATAGTAAATACATTTGTATACATATTTCAAATAGTAAATTATTAATTTCAAAACTACTAATACTTAGTTAATTTTGTAATATAGGTACTATTGATTGAAAGTATTTTTAAAATATTCATTACGAATTATTAAGCGTAAATAAATTAATTTTAAAAGGGAGGATCAAAGTTGGCCGTCAACAGCAGATCTTTACCAAGAGGAAAAGAATTAACCTTCCTTCAATACTGGCCGAGCTCTGGTTCTAATCATGGATCTTCAGCATATCTCATTCGATTTAGTTGATTAGGATTTTTCCCTAATTACTCTACTAGTTTTTTGATTGATTCCTTACCTTACTGGAATACATGTCATCGCATGCTATATAAAATCCCCCTCCACTCCCCCTTTAGCTCAGACGCTAGTCACTATCTCTCTATTTCTCTATTATTCGCACTCACTAATTCTCTTTGCTTATATACTAGAGGTGCTCCCATACTTAGGGGTTTTGTATACTTTTTGTTCTTCTTACTGCTTTGCTATCTTGGCCGGCTGAAAATCACGGTGGATCTCAATCTATAATCTCCTCCAGCACAAGCTATACTCGGAGCCTCGAGGCTCTCGTGAACTCTGATGTGCTGGAGAATTCGACGTTCTTGCTGCTGAGGCTCTCTTACTTATTATTATTCGATTGCTATAGGATTTCTAGTTTTCCTATTTTTCTTCGTAAGTGGTTAGCTCTCTTTCTCTCTCACTCTTTATTTCGTTTATTGTTTGATTTATAATACCTTAGAAGAAATCATGTGATACCTAGAAGTTGTGTAAGTAGTCCATGATTGTTTAACATGGTGACATCTCTGATGTGCTTTAATTCATCTGCTCAAGGAGGAACAATAGCATGTAACCTCAAACTAATTTTAATTACCTAGGTATTCTGTTAAGATTTAACATACATATGTCTTTGAACTCGAAGCTCTATTGTGTTTATTTACAATAATTGATCATTCCGTGCACTAGCAATGACTCTGAAACATTGCCTGCTGATATTATTAGTTTACTTGGCTAAATCTTCCTGTATGTGTTCTTGTGCGTCTATTCTTCCTTTTTTTTCTTTAGTAGACATGTGTGTAAGACCCTCATATGCCCAAAATTACATTTGATTGTCCTCTTTTCCTTATGTGTAAATTTAATAGAAGATTTGCCTATAGAGATTCTATTACTATTGTTGTTCGAAAAACTTCTGTATCAATTTTTGCCTTCTCTATTGCACTGATAGTCTGTCCTAAATTGCAAATCATGCCTATGAGACCCTGTTCAAAATTTAATTTTTTTGAATGGTGCTAAAAAGAGAAAGCATAAAGCATGACAATAGGATCTTCTGCATATGTGCTTATGCGCATTTCATCTCAAAAAATGCCTATAGGTTCTGGCATGTATTGTACATTTAAGCCATCCCGACATACATTAGAAACCATGTCTTTCGACTCTATTTGACTATGTAACTGCAGTAACTTTTAGTTTATGTTCTGTTCTGGTGCATTAAAATATTTTCATGTTTTCCCGTAAAACATTACAATTGATTTTGAAGTGGTTTATAGACACATGAATTAGTTTGGTCCGAAAATATGAAAGAAATAAGAACATAAATAATTTTATAAAATAACATTAAGGAAATACAAGCTTGACTCTGAGTTTAGCTTCTCCGATAGTAGTAACTAGAGCAATACTATGAACAAAATAAATAGAGCAATTTGATAGAACAAGAGCTGATTTATCCTATTTATAACTCTATTTAGAGAGATAAAATCCCCAAATAAAGCTCTTCTTGAATGAGAATAAAATGTACATCAATGGCTGCATAACGGTTTGTTATTAACACAGTGATTCTTTGTACCGGTTGCTCATTGAATGCTGTATTTTCTCGTCGATATCTTCCTCTCAAATCTTCATCCTCGGTACCAATGCCTTAAGAACTTATTCAATATTGGTCACATATTTGTATCCGGTACCACCTATTTGCTGACTCATGTCTTACCCGTCTTCAGTTCCACGTGTCATCTCATCACTCGCCCAACTGTCTCTAACCAGTTTTAGCCCATACAGTCCACCTACTTTTCGGTGAAAAAACATTGTATTATCGGGAAGTGGATAAAATCCTTTCTCTTGGCAGGAAAATTTCTGAATGATTTTTGACACTTGATAAGACACATGTCTTCTCGCATTTAGTGACCCGAACACATAATATCCTGTGATTCGGCAGGTATTTTCACTAGTTTTTATGGTAATCATGACCACGAATTTTGCCATCTATGAACTTCTCCACTACTCATCACATTTACCATTTACTTGTACAAATTCTTCTTCTTCTTCTTCTTCTTCTTCTTCTTCTTCTTCTTCTTCTTCTTCTTCTTCTTCTTCAAAATTACTTAAAACCCTAGTACAAACTTTATCTTTCTCAGTAAAATCTCCCTACTCAAATTTCTCACCATCATGTCTTCTTACACTGTTATCCTCGGAAACTCCAGCCCTCTCTTCGTTGGTGGCCCTAAAAAGAACAATACAAAGGAAGTTGATGCCGAATTCAAACCTCCTACCGCTAACTCCATCATACCCCTTAAGCTTAACACCCAGTCAGACCTTCAAGTCCAAAAAGAACATGTTAATCCCAAAAGGGACAGACACTGCCCTGTTCGCACGTATCCTTCTTCCTTCATCTTTCTAGCTATTCCGTCGTGAAGGAAGATTGCGAGTGGAATAACATCGAAATCTTCGCTTCCAATGAAGTGGAAAGAGTAACCATCACAACACTAGGGTTCATGTATATTTATACATAACCTTTTACATTAAGATTAGGACATGAAATTGACCCCATAATTTTAGAATTCTGCCATCATTACCAAATTTGCTTGGCTCGTACAGGCTCATCAGTATGGCGTACAGTGGCTTGTCTTCGAAAGTTGTGCTTCGAGACCGGGGATACCCTTAATTTGCTCATGTGATTCACCTCTACTCCCCAAAGATTTTCCATGGAGGTGCTAAAACTCAGCAAATGAGGCCAGCATGCCATCCTTACCACCTTTGATGACGATAACTTTGACGACCCGTCCAGTCGTCTCATGAGTTACCGCTCCGTTTTTCCTATTTTTTGCATCATTATACCTTGTTATCCATGTTTTATGTGCCCGAGTTGAGTAGTTTGCGTTCAGAGTGAGTTTGCCAAGAAATGAGACACATAGTCTCTTTTAAGAAGGTTTAAGTTGTAAAAGTCAACCGGATGTTGACTTATGAGTTAGAGGGCTCGGATGCGAGTTCCGATGGTTCGGTTAGTTTCATGAGGTGATTCATGATTTAAGAGTGTGATCGGAATTCGTTTTTGAGGTCTCGAGTAGAATTAGGCTTGAATTGGTGAAGTTAGAATTTTGGCGATTTCCGATTGTTAGGCGAGATTTTGATCCGAGGGTCGGAATGGAATTTCGACAGTTGTTGTAGCTCCGTTATGTCATTTGGGATGTGTGTGCAAAATTTCATGTCATTTGGACATGGTTTGATTGGGTTTTGATTAAAAGAGTAACTTAGAAGATTTTGGAATTCTTAGGCTTGAATCAGACGTGAATTTGGTGTTGAGAGGTTGTTTTGAGCATTCCGAAGGTTGTACACAAGTTTGAATAGTGTAATGGGATATGCTGGCATGTTTGGCTGAGGTCCCAGAGGCGTCGGGTGAGTTCTAGGTAGTTAAACGGACAAATTCATTGTTGGAAAAAGTTGCAGAAAACCAGAGTCGAGAATGCGGTCGCATTTCTCAAATGCGAACCGCATATCTCACAATGAGATCGCAAACCCAGGCAGATTTCTGGGAAAAATTCATGTCAAGAATGCGGTCAGGAATGCGGTCGCATTTCCACAATGCGGACCGCATATCCACCACACTGAGACCGCAGACCAAGATAGATTTCTGGACAAAAACCATTAAATGCGGTAAAAAAATGCGGTCGCATTCTTGACATGCGAACCGCAAACCATGCCTCACATTGAACTGCGATGAAGGCTAGGGTTACAGTCTGCGATGGTCGCACCCAAAATGCGGACCGCATATTTGTTATGCGACAGATATGCGATCGCATTTTAAACCCGACTGGTGCGTTTTGTCTCGATTTTTTACCCCTTTATAAATAGAAACTAGTGCCCATTTGCCATGCAAAAGCCCACTGTCGCTACCCAGGAAGAGAAACGCCTCCAAACACCATAAATCACGGCAAATCAACCTCAAAACTATATCCAAAGGGGACTTTCTTGGACAAATTCTTAAAGGAAGGAGTTTTGGCCATCTTGAACATAAGTGGAGCCAAAGAACTCGGATTTAAGTGAATTTTGGGGCGATTTTGGAGGATTTTCAAGGAAAACATCGGGGTAAGTATTCTTAACTCAACCTTGGTCAAATTTCTCCGGTATATCACTATCTTTAGTATCTAATTGGTGATTTAAGTGGGAAAATCTGTGAAAAGCCCTTACGTTTAGATTTTAAGACTTGGAGGTCGGACCGATGTTTGAGTTCGATAAATATTCATATGGTTGAACTCATTAGGAGGTAAGGAACCGTTGATGTGAAAATTTCTGAACTTCGAGAAGTGGGCCCGGGGCTCGGGTTTTGCTAATTTCATAATTTCTTGATATTCTTCGGTTGTTTCACTTGGGCTTTGTTCCCTTAGTGTATTGTGACATATTAGTTCTGATTTTGGATAGATTCGACACGCGTGGAGGCCAATTCGAAGGGCAAAGGCGTCGCGGGTTAGAGATTTAGCCGGTTCGAGGTGAGTAGTGATTGTAAATGATGCTTTGAGGGTTTGAAACCCTGAATTGCACATCGTAGTGCTATATTGAGATGAGGCACACGCTCGATGATGAGCATGGGGTTGCTTACTATTGAGGATTGTGACTTGGTCCATCCCGATTTATGATTTTACTACGCACTTGATTGAAACTGTTTTACAACTCAGCCATTTTTACTCAGTTTTGAGATTTAGATAATATTTTAAATGATGTTTTGGGCTGAGAACTACTGTTTTACTATGCCCGAGGGGCATGTGATGATTTTCTAACTGAGCGCGGCCGAGGGCCAATGTGAGGTTTTACCGAGTGATATGAGGCCGAGGGCCTGAGATACTATATATGCCACGAGGTGGCTTGTGATTAATAATGAGGCTGAGGGCCTGAGATACTATATGTGCCACGAGGTGGCTTGATTGATATGAGGCCGAGGGCCTAGATATATGCCACGAGGTGGCTTGATATAGCACTTGGGCAGTAAGGGGCCCCTACCGGAGTCTGTACACCCCCAGTGAGTGCAGGGTACCCATTGTGATGTGAAATATAGCCCGAGGGGCTGATATTGTGATGTGAAACATAGCCCGAGGGGCTGATGTTGTACCATGTGATATTGAGCCCAAGGGGCGTGTTCTAAATGATATTGAGCCCGAGGGGCGATTTTCTATCTTTCGTTTACTTCACATGTTTTAACTTGCTGAAAGGAGATTGTACTTGAATTTCTTACTGATTTACTGTTTGCGAAAGATGTTTTAAATGCTTCATTATAGAATGCCTTGTGCTTTGTGCGCTTTCTTGCTTTCAGTCATTATTTATGCTTATTATTCACTTAGTTGGAATTACTCACATTACTCCCTGCACTATGTGTGCTGATTCAGGCGTTGTTGGTTCCGCCCCGGAGTACTGATTTATCCTGTCCAAGAGGTGATTCAGAGACTATGAGGTAGCTGTTGGCGTCCGCAGCCCCGTATCTCTATTACCTTGCTATTTCCACACTTATCGAACAATTGTGCCAAATGTTTTTTTTTTTTTTGTGTGTGTGTGTATATATATATATATATATATATATATATATATATATTAATATTAGACTGGTAGTAGGATCCATAGTTGCTCATGACTTTGTGACACCCCGGTTTGGGCTGTAGTCGGGATGGTTAGCTACATTTTCCACGCATGATTAATATTAAACTATGGTTGTGTTGTTTCTTGTTAATTAACTGCTTAAAATGAGATTTAGTTTGAATTGGCTAGCCTTGTCTTCACAAGAGGCGCCATCACGACCGGGTTCGGGGTTAGGGTCGTGACAATAACGACCATGGATGGATGGAACAGTTCGTTTTTACTGCTTCCATAGAAATTCTCCCCGCAACATCTCCTCCCATTCCTCAAACTTGGAATCTAATTCGTATGTCTTCAAATATCTTTTCTTTACCTTTTTTAAAAAGACTTTTCTCCTGTGTTGACATTTTATTTTTATTATTCCAACTACTCATTAGGAACGACCACAGGCTAAGAACCTGGCCTAGTGGGTACAAAATTTTCCGGACATTTCTACACCGTACTCTTGAAGATGGAAAGAAATGGCTCGTAGATTTAATTAGAAAGCCAAAAACCATGGAAAGTAAAGGTTGTTCCTTCCTTCTTTCACTTTTTAGCATGACTCACAATTAATTTGTAGACTCTCTTTTTGCTACACACACGTCTTCTTAAGGGATCTGTTATTTGCCCTGTAGTTTAGTTTTCCAATGACCAAGTGGAAGCCCAACGATAATTACAAGATCTCCTCAACAAGAAGAGGGAACGTGAATTTTCTCTTACTTCTGGTGAAGGAGCTTCCTCCTGGAGTCCCTATCCCAAGGACAAGAAAACATAGCTCCATGACTGGGACTCGAGAGAAGACTTCAGCCAAAAAAGCTCCAACAGGACCAGTCACAGTGGTCCTTGATGAGGTATTTTAGTCGTATGATATTTGTGTGTTAATTTTTGAAGTCAAACAATTTATAAAACAAAAGCCGACAAATGTTGTGGCAAGTTACGTTCATAATTTTACTAAAACTTTAGGTCCAATATTACTGGGATTTTCTCTTGATGTACTTTGAATTACAAGGTGATCGACCCACGAAATTTTATATATATAAGTCTAATTTTCAGCACATTAAATCGTTCCTCGATACGACGTCAAATTAGAGAGATATTCGCATTTTTGCGAGACTCCACAAGCAGCTTCCTTTGGGACCCAGAAGGTCGGTTGAGGATTATCATGATATATAAAGTTGTGGCCCTCATATCCAAGCCTCTTTATCGACCCAAATCAGACCCAAAACTCTCTCTATACCGCCTAAACATATCATTGGTGTTTGAAATCCAAATCAAAGGTGGAGAAGGTGAAACAAGTGGACTCAAGCATTAGGAACCCGAATTAGTCGATAGTTTGCCACTTTCTCTCTTTGTGGCTGATTGAGGAAGACTTAGCAACATACTAAACTTTGACAATTGGGAATTTGTGTGCTATATAGTATTTTCTTTACCCCTCTTCTTGGGTTGAGTCATTTTTAGGCCATAGCAAGCATAGAAGTTGGAAGTATGTTTGAGGTTTTGTGCATATGGGACTTTTCTGGACGGTTTTAGAGATATGTTTTGGCCGGTTCATGATACAGTAGTTTGGATATGTTGATTTGATGTTGTTCTTGTCATTTTTGGTGTTGGTTTGAATGGGAAGGAAGTGATATAGGTGCCGCCCAATTTTAGGAAAATCATATGTGTATTTTGTTGATTGTTGGACTGTTTGGGAGGCATAATATGAGTATTGTTGATGATGTTCGGGCTATTTTGTGATTTTTGTAGCTCGTGGGAAGTATTATAAATTGGGGAGGTGCTGCCCTTTTTACTGAAAAGTAGGTTGTGGTCAATATATAATAGTTATGATGCTTAAACGGTAACGGTAGTATCATTTATTTGATTGTAGACTAAGCAGCTGTGACATTTGCATTGCTTGAGGTTGGGCAGTATATACAAGGTATATGATGCTAACCCTTTCTTTCTTTTTCACGACTCAGATTGTACCTATTGTAAATGAACGAGCTTCCAAAGATACTCCACTATTAGAAGCTAGCAGTACTTACATTGTTTCCCTTCTTATGGGAAGATTGATGTTGATGTTTCTTTTCTTATTCTTATGCATAAAATGTTATCGGTAGTTCTTGGTTCCTATAAAATTCATGATCAAGAGATAGCTCTAATAACGTATACGGATGTTACCAACCTTATGTCACTATGAAAGGCCCAGAGTGCGATTCCATGAGTCCAACATGAATTCTATTGATAATTACCGATTTTACTCTACTGGCCATGCTATATTCGGATGGGTACAACACCTATTGCGCAACTACTGATCAGTTGAGTTATAGCAAGCTCCACGTAACCGGGTATGATTCTACCGAGCGTTATGATAGCCGAATATGTTTTACCGAGCCTATTACGATCGGGTACGACATGATGATGATGATGTCCATAGAGGCGTATATTTTAAAATATGTGTATGGGTGTGTGTGTGTGTGTATATATATATATATCATGCATTTCAGGTCAGTCGCCGTCAAAGGCACTCGGATGTTACAAGATGTATATTCTCTATGTCTCCTTACATTATGGTTCTTACCTATGCTTCCTGCCTTACATATTCAGAACTTATTAGTGTCACGACCCAAAATCCCAACCCGGTCGTGATGGCGCCTCTCATGAAGACAAGGCCAGCCAAACCAACTAAACTTCGCTCAAACAGTTAAATAATACGAAAACAATATAAGTATGGTTAAATAACAGTAATTTGTAGAAAAATATAGTAAACCATCCCGACAACAGCCCTCAGATCGGGGTGTCACAAAGTCATGAGCCACTAATGGAGCCCTAATAATAAAATAACAATTACAATATCTTTGGCACAATTGTTTGAAGAAAGTGGAAACAACAAAATAAAAGAGATACAGGCTGCGAACGCCAACAGCTACCTCGTAATCCTTGAATCACCACCCTGACAATAGTAGTAGTCAGTACTTCGGGGCGGAACCGATAACGCCTGAATCTGCACACATGGTGCAGGGAGTAATGTGAGTACTTCCAACTCAGCGAGTAATACACATAAATAATGACTGAAAGTAAGAAAACACATAATGCACAAGGCAATCCATACTGAAGTAATGAAACATCAGTGAAATAGTAAACCAGTGCAAATTCAAGTAGAAACTCCTTTCAACAGGTAAAACATGTGCATCTTTCAAGTAAATATCGTGAAGTAAAAGAAAGCACTTTAAAACTGCCCCTCGGGCTCAAAGTCATCTAAAAACACGCCATTCCGGCAATATTATTTAAAATAGTAAAATCTTTCAAACTCCGGTTACCAGTTGTCATTGTTACCAACTGTAACCTACAGTTGTCATTGTTACCAACTATATTATCTCTGGTTACCGGTTGTCATTGTTACCAACCGTAACCTATAGTTGTCATTGTTACCAACTGTATCATCTACCCATCCCCGGTTATCAGTTGTCATTGTTACCAACTGTAACCTACAGTTGTCATTGTTACCAACTGCAATTATCATAATGGGTACCCTACGCTCACTGTGGGTGGTTCAGACTCCGGGAGGGGCTTCTTATGGCCCAAGCGCTATATCATATCTCGTGGCGGCGTGCCACCCGATCCATTTCAAATTCATTTGAAAACATCATATGGTTTTCAAAACGGAGTTCAAATAATGATTCAAATCATTAACAAATACCCCAGAAGGGTTTACATAACCGGCGTGAAGCCAAAATATGATTTCAGTAAACAGTGATAAATTACCCCTGAAGGGTTCACATAACCGGCACGAAGCCCAAATATGGCTGGAAGCCCAAATCTTTATATTATCAAATCAGTTCCAATCAAATAGGTAGTAAAAAAAAGTCATCAATCGGGACGGACCATGTCACAATGCCCAGTAGTAAACGACCCCACGCTCATCATCGAGCGTGTGCCTTACTTCAATATAGCACTACGATGTGCAATCCGGGGTTTCAAATCCTCAGAGCATCATTCACAATCATTACTCACCTCAAACCGGCTAAATCCTTAGCCCGCTACGCCTTTGCCCTTTGAATTGGCCTCCACGTGCGTCGAATCTATTCAAATTCAGAATAATTACGTCACATTATGCTATGGGGACAAAGCCCAAGCGAAAATAATCAAAATTACTAGGAAATCCCGAAATTAGCAAAACCCGAGCCCCGGGCCCACTTCTCAAAATTCAGAAATTATCACTCCAACGGGTTCCTTATCTCCTCAAGAGTTCAACCGTATAAAATTTGTCGAATTCCGACACCGGATCGACCTCTAACCCTCACACCTAAGCCTTATCACTCCAATCGCTCTTTTGATCTAAACCCGACCAAACCATGTCCGAATGACCTGAAATTTAGTCATAAATCACATATCGAAGCTACAACAACTTTTGAAATTCCATTCTGACCCTCGGATCAAAATCTCGCCTATCAACCGAAAATCGCCAAAATTCTAACTTCACCAATTCAAGCCTAATTCTACCCGGAACCTCCAAAACTAATTCCGATCACTCTCCTAAGTCATAAATCCTCTCCCGGAACTAACCGAATCATCGGAATTCATATTCGAGCCTTCTAAATCATAAGTCAACATACAGTTGACTTTTACAACTTAAGCCTCCTTGAAAGAGACTAAGTGTCTCATTTCTTACCGATTTCACTCCGAATGCAACTTAGTCAATTAAATTACCTAAAACACTGATAACAAGGCATAATGATACAGATATTGGGGAAGATTGAGCAGTAACCCATGAGACGATTTACCGGGTCGTCACATTCTCCCCCTCTTAAACAAACGTTCGTCCTCGAACGGGTCAAGAGACATACCTGAAGCTTCAAATAGGTGAGGATATCTGCTCTGCATCTCCCGCTCGGTTTCCCAAGTAGCCTCTTCCACAGTCCGACCTTTCCATTGGACTTTCACCGAAGCTATGTCCTTGGATCTCAACTTTCGAACCTGACGATCCAAAATCGCCACTGGCTCCACCTCATAGGTCAAATTGTCATCCAACTGAATCGTGCTGAAGTCCAAAATGTGAGACGGGTCCCCAATATACTTTTGGAGCATAGAAACATGGAACACTGGGTGTACACTCGACAGACTGGGTGGCAAAGCAAGCTCATACGCCACCTCCCCAACTCGCCGAAGTACTTCAAATGGCCCAATGAACCGAGGACTCAATTTCCCTTTCTTTCCCGAATCTCATAACACTTTTCATGGGCGAAACTTTCAGCAAGACTTTCTCGCCAACCATGTAAGACACGTCGCGAACCTTTCTATCGGCATAACTCTTTTGCCTCGACCGTGCTGTACGAAGCCTCTCATGGATTACCTTCACCTTTTCTAGAGCATCTTGAACCAAGTCAGTCCCCAATAGACTAGCTTTGCCGGGCTCAAACCAACCAACCGGAGATCTACACTGTCTCCCATACAGAGCCTCATACGGAGCGATCTGAATACTTGACTGATAGCTGTTATTATAAGCGAATTCTGCAAGAGGCAGAAACTCATCCCATGAGCCTCCGAAATCAACAACACATGCACGCAGCATGTCCTCCAATATCTGAATGGTACGTTCTGACTGCCCATCCGTCTGAGGATGAAATGCCGTGCTCAATTCCACCTGAGTGCCCAATTCCCTCTGCACGGCTTTCCAAAACTTTGAAGTGAACGGAGTACCTCTATCTGAAATGATAGAAACTGGAACACCATGCAGCCGAACAATCTCTCGGATGTAAATCCTTGCCAACCGTTCTGAAGAATAGGTAGTACACACAGGAATGAAGTGTGCGGACTTGGTCAGTCGATCCACAATCACCCAAACAGGATCGAACTTCTTCAAAGTCCGTGGGAGTCCGACCACAAAGTTCATAGTGATCCGCTCCCATTTCCACTCGGGAATAGCTATCTGCCGAAGTAAACCGCCCGATCTCTGATGTTCATATTTCACTTGTTGACAGTTGAGACACCGGGATACATATCCAACAATGTCCTTTTTCATCCTTCTCCACCAGTAATGTTGTTTCAGATCCTGGTACATCTTTGCGGCACCCGGATGAATAGAATACCGCGAGCTATGGGCCTCCTCCAGAATCAACTCCCGAAGATTATCCACATTGGGAACGCAAATTCGACCCTGCATCCTTAACACCACATCGTCGCCGATGGTCATATTTTTAGCATCATTATGCTGGACTCTGTCCTTAAGAACAAGCAAATGGGGATCGTCATACTGACGCTCTCTGATGCGATCGTATAACGAAGATCGAGAAACCACGCAAGCCAACACCCGGTTAGATTCCGAGATGTCTAATCTCACCAGCCTATTAGCCAAGGTCTGGACATCGACCGCAAGAGGACTCTCTCCAACTGGAATGTATGCCAAACTCCCCATACTCGCTGCCTTTCGGCTTAAAGCATCGGCCACCACATTGGCCTTTCCCGGATGGTATAGTATAGTAATATCGTAATCTTTGAGCAATTACAACCATCTCCGCTGCCTCATATTAAGATCTTTTTGCTTGAACAAGTGTTGAAGGCTACGATGATCAGTGAACACTTCACAAGATACACCGTACAAGTAGTGCCTCCAAATCTTTAAAGCATGAACTATGGCAGCAAGTTCCAAATCATGCACGGGGTAGTTCTTCTCATGAGGCTTCAACTGACGAGAAGCATAAAAAATAACTCTACCTTCCTGCATTAGTACACAACCTATACCAATTCTCGAGGCATCACAATATATGGTATACGAACCGGAAGCTGACGGTAGAACCAATACTGGAGCTGTGGTCAAGGCTGTCTTGAGCTTTTGAAAGCTCTCCTCACACTTGTCCGACCATACAAATGGAACACCCTTCTGGGTCAATTTGGTCAAGGACGATGCAATAGATGAGAATCCCTGCACAAACCGGCGGTAATAACCTGCCAATCCAAGGAAGCTACGGATCTCTGTGACCGAGGACGGTCTAGGCCAACTCTGGACCGCCTCTATTTTCTTTGGAGCAACCTGTATACCCTCGCTGGACACTACGTG
>MCJB01048378.1:31560-79625 GCA_002018475.1 Nicotiana obtusifolia | reverse complement strand
GTTGAATGGGAACGTATGTTCGTCAAAGACAACATGACGTGAGAGATGAACCCGCCCGGAGATGGGGTCATAGCAACGGTAGCCACGAAAATCTGGTGGGTATCCTAAGAAGATGCAACGGGTTGATCGAGGGGAGAGTTTGTTGGTTTGGGTAGCCGACATGTTGGGATAGCACGCGCAACCGAATACACGAAGGTGATCATATGTTGGATGGCGAAGGTAGAGGGCAAATGCAGGTGTTTGGAAGTGTAGTCTCTTTGTAGGAAGGATATTGTGAAGATAGGCGGCAGTATGAAGTGCTTCTACCCAAAAGGTGGATGGAAGACGAGCATGAACAAGGAGTGCCCGGATAATGTCATTTAAACGGCGGATCATTCTTTCGGATCTACCATTTTGTTGGGATATTTGTGGGCATGAAAAACGAAACACGAGGCAATTAAGAGCAGCAAAATTTTTGAATTTTTGTTATCGAATTCCCCCCCGAGGTCACATTGAAAAGTTTTAATGATCGAGTTGAATTGGGTTTGGATTAGTTTATGAAATTTTGAGAAAGTGGGAAAGGTTTCAGATTTATATTTTAGTGGATACACCCAAACATAATATGTGTAATTGTCAAGAAGAACCATATAATATTTATATCCTGAATTACTCAAAACTGGTGATGTCCACAGATCACAATGAATAATATCAAACAGTTTAATTGTACTAGAAACAGAATCAACAAAAGGTAACCGTTTACTGTTGGAAACTTGACAGGAGTGACAAGCTAGATGTTCAACCTTACATTTATGAATAAAATAACGACTAAGGTAATTTAGCACATTCGCTCCAGGATGTCCAAGACGATCGTGCCATGGTGTGGATGTTGATGACATGAGAGAGAATGCGGGCAAAGTGAGTGGATAAAGATCCCCATTGCTATTATGTCGGGAAAGGAGGTGCCCATCCTTGAGGTCCTTTAAAGAAAACCCAAAAGGGTCAAATTCAATGGAAACTTGATTATCAGTTGTAAATTTACGAACTGATAATAGATCTTTAATGGCATGTGGGGAGTGGATAATTTGATTTAATTGGTAGGTTTTGTTGGGAAGTTTGTAAAAGCCATTACCGGAACCACTAATAGGTAAACGTTCACCATTACCGACAAAAATAGGATTTATAGGTAATAAACATGGAGTGATTAATTTACCTGAATCCGATGTGATGTGTGAGGATGCACCGGTGTCCATGTACCACTGTGGGTCAGTGTAATAAAGATACTTTCCTAATATAAAATATACTTTCCTAATATAAAATATATTCTCCTAATAGAAACAAGGAAAATAATTGTATTTTCAACTCAAATCACTAATTAGATTATGAAAATAACAATAGATTCATGAAATATGATCAAATTCGGGTTAGAAGCACTTACCCCAATGAATTTCTTGAAAACCCCACAAAATATTGAAGCACTTACCCCAATGAATTTCTTGAAAACCCCACAAAATTTCACCACAAACCGAGCTCTCTCTAGGTCCAAAATATAAAAAATGAGATGAAACCCTCGTTTTGAAATTTTTAATATTGATGCCCAGTTGTCCTCTATCACGATTACGGACAAAGACTCGCAATCGCGTAGATTCTCCCCAGCTCAATAAAATACACTTCGGGATCGCAAGAAACCAGTAGCGAACGCGATGAACGAGCTACTTCCACCCACACGACCGTGTCCCAGGTCACGCGAACGCGATGCACAAGCGTGCCTCAGCCCCCAGCCTTACCTTCCCTATACGCGAACGCGATATACCTCACGCATTCGCAATGAACAATGCCAGCAAACTTTGCGATCGCGCCCTCACCTTCGCGGACGCGCGAAGGGAAATATTCCAGCAGCCCCTTCGCAAACACGTAGAAGGAAACCAAATTAGAAGAAAACTAGCAGCTTCAGCAATAATTACTAAGTCCAATTTGATTCCAGAATCAATTCGAATCACACCCGAAGCCCACGGGACCCCGTCTAAATATACCAACAAGTTCCAAAAGACCTAACGGACCTACTCGAGGCCAAAAATCATATCAAACAACATCGATTCTACGAATCGCAACTCAATTCAAACCTATTAAAACTATGAACTTTCGAATTCCAAAACTAATGCCTCATACCAAAACAACTCCGATTGACTTCAAATTTTGCACACAAGTCATAAATGACATGATGGACCTATAACAACTTCCGGAATCAGAATCGGAAATCGACCCCAATATCAATAAAGTCAACTCCCGGTCAAACTTTCTAACCTTCCAAACCTTCAACTTTCTAACTTTAGCCAATTCAAGTCGAAACGACCTATGAACCTCCAAATCAACATCCAGACATGCTCCTTGTCTAAAATTACCATACGAAGCTATTGGAACCGTCGAAACTCCTTTCTAGAGTCATCTATTCAAAAGTCAAACTACGGCCAACTCTATCAACTTAAAGCTCCAGCTTAGGGACTATATGTCTCATTTCACTCCGAAACTCACGAACCAAAACCAAACACCCAGGGAAGTCACATAACCATAATATAATATAAAGGAGGTAATAAAAGGGGATTGGGGCTAAAATACTCTAAATGACCGGTCGGATCGTTACATCCTCCCCATCTTAAAACAAATATTCGCCCTCGAACGAGTATAGAGACATACTTGAAGTGGTGAAAAGATGAGGATAACGGCTAGGCATATCATGCGCAGTCTCCCAAGTTGCTTCCTCAACTGGTTGACCCCTCCACTGAACCTTCACTGAAGCAATGTTCTTCGACCTCAACTTTCGAACATGCCTATCCAAAATGGCCACCGGCTCCTCAACATAAGACAAATCCTTGTCCAACTGGACTAAGCTAAAATCCAACACATGAGACGGATCACCGTGATACTTCCGGAGCATAGAAACATGGAATATTGGACGAACTGCAGCTAGACTAGATGGCAGTGCAAGCTTGTAGGCCACCTCTCCAATCCTCCCAAGAATCTCATCTGATATACGTAGGTCTCAACTTGTCCTTCTTCCCGAACCTCATAATAACCTTCATGGGCAAAACCCGGAGCAAGACCCGCTTCCCAACCATGAATACAACATCGCGAACCTTCCGATCCACATAACTCTTCTGTCTAGATTGGGTGCGAAACCGATCCTAAATCAATTTAACCTTCCCTAAAGCATCCTGAACCAGGTCAGTACCCAATAGTCTAGCCTTGCCCGGCTCAAACCAATCCATCGGAGACCGACACCACCTCCCAAATAAGGCCTCATACGGAGCAATCTGAATGCTCGACTGATAGTTGTTGTTATAGGCAAACTCTGCAAGCGGCAAGAACTGATTCCAAGAACCCCCAAACTCCATCACACATGCACGAAGCATATCCTCCAATATCTGAATAGTGCGCTCGAATTGTCCGTCCGCCTGAGGGTGGAATGATGTACTCAACTCCACTCGTGTTCCCAACTCACGTAGTACAGCCCTCCAGAATCGCGATATAAACTGCATACCCCGATCAGAGATGATAGATACCGGCACGCCATGAAGTCGGACAATCTTAAAAATATAAACCTGAGCCAACTGCTCTGAAGAATAATTAGTCATCATTGAAATGAAATGAGACAACTTGGTCAACCTATCCAAAATCACCCATACTGCATCAAACTTCTTCTGAGTCCGTGGGAGCCCAACAACAAAATACATAGTAACCCGCTCTCATTTCCACTGGGGAATCTCCAGTCTCTGAAGCAATCGACTGGCCGTTGATGCTCATACTTCACCTGCTGAAAATTTAGGTACCGAGCTACATACTCCACTCTGTCTTTCTTCATCCTCCTCCACCAATAGTGCTGCCTCAAGTCCTGATATATCTTAGCGGCACCGGGATGAATGGAGTACCGCGGACTGTGGGCCTACTAAACAATCAACTCACGCAAACCAACTACATTGGGCACACATAGCCGGCCCTGCATCCGTAACACATCATCATCCCCAATAATGACCTCCTTGGCATCGTTGTGCTAAACCTTGTCCTTGAGGACAAGCAAATGGGGGTCGTCATACTGACTCTCTCTGACACGATCATATAGATAAGACCGAGAAACCACACAAACCAAAACTTGCCTCAGCTCCGAAACATCCAATCTAACAAACTGGTTGGTCAAGGCTTGAACATCTAATGCTAATGGCCTCTCCGTTGCCGATAGATATGTTAAACTGCCCAAGCTCTCCGCCTTACGACTCAAGGCATCGGCCACTAGATTGGCCTTCCCAAAATGATATAGAATGGTGATATCATAGTCCTTAAGCAACTCCAACCATTTCTGCTGCCGCAAGTTAAGATCCTTCTATTTGAACAAATGTTGTAGACTTCGATGGTCGGTATAGACCTCACAAGGGACACTGTACAAATAGTGTCGAATATTCAAGACATGAACAATAGCTGTTAACTCAAGATCTTGGATAGGATAATTCTGTTCATGTACCTTCAACTGTCTAGACGCGTAGGCAATCACCCTACCGTCTTGCATTAACACCGCGTCTAGGCCAACACGTGACGCATCACAGTACACAATGTAAGACCCCGAACCCGTAAGCAACACCAACACTAGGGCTATAGTCAAAGAAGTCTTGAGCTTTTGAAATCTCTCTTCACACTCCTCGGTCCACCTGAACGGAGCACCCTTCTAGGTCAATCTAGTCATAGGTGCAGCAATAGAAGAGAAACTCTCTACGAATCGATGGTAATACCTTGCCAAACCAAGAAAACTCCATATCTCAGTAGCTAAAGATGGTTTGGACCAGCTTTGCATAGCTTCAATCTTCTTCAGATCTACCTTGATCCCCTCACTCGATACTATATACCCCAAAAACGCCACTGAATCAAGCCAGAATTCACACTGTGTAAATTTTGCATACAACTTCTTTTCTCCCGAGGTCTGGAGCACGGTTCTCAAATGCTGCTCATGATCCTCCAAGCTTCGGGATACACCAAGATATCGTTAATAAATACAATGACGAATGAGTCAAGATAGGGCTAGAATACACTGTTCATCAAGTGCATGAATGTTGTTGGGACGTCGATCAGCCCAAATGATATCACAAGGAACTCGTAATGACCATACCGAGCCCTGAAGCCAATGTTCGGAATATCTGGATACCGAATCTTCAACTGATGATAGCCTAATTGCAAATCAATCTTTGAGAATACTCTAGCACCCTGTAGCTGATCAAAAAGGTCATCAATGCGTGGAAATGGATACATGTTCTTTATTGTAACCTTGTTTAACTGTCGATAATCAATACACGCGCGCATAGAACTATCCTTCTTCTTTACAAACAAAACCGTAGCATCCCAAGATGACACACTAGGCCGAATGAAGCCTTTATCAAGCAACTATTGCAACTGCTCCTTTAGCTCTTTCAACTGTATTGGGGTCATACAATATGGTGGAATAGAAATCGGCTGAATGCCCGGTAATAAATCAATACCAAAATCGATATCCTTATCGGGCGGCATGCCCAAAAGATCCGCCAGAAATACTTCTGGATAGTCCCTCACTACCGGAATTGACTCAACGGTGGGAATATCAACACTGACATCTCTCGCAAAGGCTAGATATACCTCACACCCCTTCCCAATCATCTGTTTTGCATTGAGGAAAGACACCACCCTGCTAGGAACATAATAGAAAGTACCCCTCCACTCCAACCACGCCAAACCTGGCATAGCCAACGTTACTGTCTTGACATGAAAATCAAGAATAGCATGATAGGGCGAAAACCAGTCCATGCCCAAAGTAACATCAAAAATCTACCATACTAAGCAACAATAGGTAAGCTCTGGTCTCAAAACCACCAAGAACAACTAAACAGGACCGATACACACGGTCAACAACAATGGAATCTCCCACTGGCATGAACACATAGACAAGAGAACTCAAGGAATCACGGGATATACCCAAATATGGACCAAAGTAAGATGATACATAAAAATATAAATGGAGCTTGGATCAAATAAGACTGATGCATCTCTATGACAAATCGGAACAATACATGTAATAACTGAGTCAGATGCAATCGCCTCCGTCCTAGTCGGAAGAGCATAACATTTGGCATGGCCTCCCCCTCTAGGGCGACCTCTACCCGCCCGACCTCCACCTCTAGCTGGCTGAGTACGTTGAGTAGCAACTAGTGTGGTAACCATGGCCTGAGAAGTCTGGGTACCCTATGGAATATGTCGATCCTGAGTAGTCTGTGGAGGTGCACCCCTCCTGAGTCTGGAGCAGTCCCTCACCATATGACGAGTGTCACCATACTCAAAACAAGCTCTCTGGGATGTGACTGCTGAGACTGACTCGGGCCTGGTCGACTAGACTGACCGCTGAAAGCAACCCGTGCAGGAGGTGCACTAGACAGCGGCGGTACATAATGGGCAACCAGAGACCTGGAAGTGGCCGGAATACCGCTGGAAGCTGGAAATGCTGAATGAACAAGACTGCTCACATAGCCTCTACCATGAAAGGCTGCAACTGGGGCACGGGCACCACTATATGTGCCAGAATCTTGAGGCCTCTTGGCCTCCCTATCCTCTCTCTCCCGGCCCCACATACTTATAATCTCTGAGCGATCTCCACCACCTGCTGGTATGGGGTATCAATCTCTAACTCTCGAGCCATATCGAATCTAATATTGTGGTTGAGCCCCTCAATATATCGTCGGACTCGCTCTCTGACAGTGAAAACTAATGCAGGTGCATGTCTGGACAACTTGCTGAACCTGACCGCATACACTGATACGGTCATAGCACCCTGACGCAACTGCTCAAACTCTGCGCGACATGCGTCCTAAAAACTCTGGGGAACAAACTCTCTCATGAACATCTCTCAAATATGAGCCCAAGTGAATGAAGCTGCCTCGGCCAGGCTACCCAACTCATACGCTCGCCACCACTGATAAGTCGCTCCCTTAAGTTGAAACGTAGTGAAAGCAACCTCACTCGACTCCACAATACCCATAATACGGAATATACGGTGGCACTCCTCAAGAAAACCCTATGAACCCTCTGAAGCTAAACCGCTGAAAGTAGGAAGGCGGTGCTTTTTGTACCTCTTCAGCCTGATCTGCTCCTCCTCAGATACTGCTGCTCTAACCTCGGACTAAATTGGGATAATCGGCTGCACTGGTATGACTTCTAGGACCTGGTCAACCTAAACCCACTGCTTTGGGGTACGGGCTGCGAGAGTCTATGCTCCTCCCCCAGCCTGGGATGTGGTAGGAGCAAGTGGAATCAACCACGCCTGAGTTAGAGTGCCAAACATGCTCAAAAACTGTTATATGGTCAAAAACTGTTATATTTCACTAATTATATTTTTTCATGTCTTAATTGTATATGCTTTAATTGCTTTCTATGCCGCAACTTGTTACTTGTCATTTATGTTTTCTTGTGTTGAAATATTTATTTTTTTTCATGATTCCATGATTAATTGCTACTTGTCTTAATTGTCTTACTTGTACACTTTAACTGTCATATATTTAGCTTGTCTTGTTGCTTTGTATTAATTGTGGCATTCCTTAATTTGGTACGGGGTTTCTTTATTGTTTTGCCTCATATTCTTTAAATCGTAGAGATTCTTGTGAATTGAGTTGTCGGATTGATTACATTTTTTGAGTTTTTTTATGGATCGGGTTGCACGCTGCAACGATTGTGATATGGTGAAATAAGGGAGGATTTGATATTGATATGGTAGGATCGGGTTGCGCGCCGCGACGGATTTTATATGTTATTCTTGATATTGATATGGTGAAATAAAGGAGAATTGTGTTTGCAGTGGGATCGGGTTGTGCGCCGCAACGGATAATGTGTTTTGTATTCATTGTTGTTATTGTGTTGATTTTCAGTGTTGCTACATGAAATTATAAGATCGGTTATTTCGGAATTCTCTGATTACAAGTGTTGAATTCTTTTTCATAAGTTGACTGCTTTACCTTTTTTGTTTTCCCTTCTCTATTACGATTATCATACTGCATACAGGTAATTGTAAGTGATTCACCTTAGTCTTGTCACTACTTCGTCGAGGTTAGACTCGACAATTACAGAGTATATGGGGTCGATTGTACTCGTACTACACTCTGCACTTTTTGTGCACTTTTTGGAGTCGGTCCCAGCGGCAGTCAATAGATTGCTCAGATCGGTGCCTGACAAAGACTTGAGGTACAGCTGCATGACGTTCGCAGCCCTGAAGTCCCTTTCTACATCACTCTAGTTGTTTACTTTATTTTAGATAGTTATGCTTTCATTCAGACTTTTATTTGTAGTACTCTAGTCGCTCGTGTGCTTGTAATACCAGTTCTGAGATTGCATCTAGACATTGCTGTTATTTTGGTTTACTCACTCTATTTTAGTTTATTCAGTTTATTGATTTTCACTTAAATTGAATTGCTAAAAATGGCTAATAACTATATCTAACATTGGCTTGCCTCGCAAGTGAAATGTTAGGCGTCATCACAGTCCCAAAGGTGAGAATTTCGGATCGTGACATAATAAAAGTTTAAAAGAATTTCTACAGGAAAATCAAAATAAGGAAGATAAACATAATATCATAAATCACAAAAAATATTAGTGTTATGAAGTCAAATTTAAAGGGAGGTCTCTAAAATTATTCCATAAATGTATGAATAAATTTGTTGAAAATGACTTTTAGATGGTTTTAAAATATCTCTATGTTGTGCATAACATTTTACATTTCTCAAGCATAACTAGTTTAAAACATTGAGAAAAAAGAAATTGATTAAAAGAAAATTCATACATCAAATACCTATAAAAAGTAGAAAGAACGCGAAACGCTCTTGTTAGCCATGCTTGTAGAAACAATATTATGGATTGGAATGTCAAGTCTTGATGAAAACATGCTATTTAAAATATAAGAAATGATAAGAGATCTTTATTTTTGATATGGCACATATCTATAACTAAGATTACATCATCCATAACTACAAAGAAAATAGAAGTACTAACTATTTTCTTCCCATCTTAGGGAATATAAAATAAGATGTATCTAATGCCAAGATCATAATAACAAATGCATTTTAAGAGTCTTCTTTATTTTGAACTTAATTCCATTTGTCTGATTGTGCTATATAGGTTGTTTTTCAATAGAGGTGAATTCAGAAATTAAACTTGAACAATTTAATTTTTAAAATTTTAAAATTAAGTACGTTATACTTTTAAAATTATGAATTTAAATCTCTTAGTTATGCTCCTTGTCAAAAATAATAGTAATAAAAAAATTTCTGTGTCGAAATAAAATTAAATAATAAGATTCTAAGAAATGCATGCACGTATTAAAGATTTAAGTTAAAGTTCAGCAGCAAATAATTGCTTATCACCCTGACCTCCAACATCTACATGTTTTACGATTATTTACATGTTTTTCTCGAGGAACCTTTTAGATTTTATACAAATGTGAATTGGGGGATCATGATTATGGTAAATCATAATGTTAAAGCGAACTACGCGATATTCGTAATTCACTCATTTTGACTAATTTAAAATTTAATATACTTCAATAAAAGAAAAAAAGTGCTCGCTATCAAAATGTTTTCATTCTAATTATTAGGTTATGTGCTCTTGTAGACACATTTTCTGAATAATACACACCAAAGATTAAATAACAAAATATAAACAGATAAGTTAACGAGAAATCGACAATATATAGTTCTAAAATGAAAATAAAAAAGAAGAAAATAAGACATCATTATTTTCCTGCAAACAAAACGTACAAATAAACTTAGTCTAAACAAGGAAAAATCTACTCAAGTGAAGAATCCCTTTTCTGAACTGTTCTTGAAAAAACTAAAACATCGTCAAGTTGTTCAGCCCCCTCTTTCTTCTTCATCTTATTAGTTGTGGTGTTTGGATTTTCACCATCTGTAATAATGGCTTCTCTAATGATTTCTCTGGCTTTAGCCATTGGATCATCTGCTACGACGTCGTCCTCTTTCTTTTCCATTTGTTCTTTCCTCTCTTTTGTTGCTTCCATTGATTTCTTTTTTCACTGCTTCCTTCTTTTGCTATCAACTGAAGATAAAGACACTCAGGTTTGGTATATAAAAAGATGGAATTCTGATAGAATATGCATTTACGTGTAGGTGGATAAATGTCTACACGTATATTAGGTCCAGCACAACATGGAAGTTGTCTTTATCTTTTTATAAGCCGGTGTTTTTTCTTTTCTCTTTTCAACGAAAAACCACCATTTAGGGGATGTAGCCTTGAGGCGTTTTTGATGTGGAGTAAAAATTTGTGTGCAATAATTAATTAAAATTATAATAAATAGTTTATATGAATTCGAATATTAAAAATACTATAGTTTAAAAACCTTAAAGATCAAACAATATATTGTTTGAGTTAATTTGCATATGCCTAGCTACGTATTTGGTATCTATTACTTTTGCTGTATGTTTGAGCTAATTTGCATAGACTTCACTACTCCACTACAATTACTTACGAAGTACAGAACAGTGGATAACTTTGTTGTTATATGTACCCTTTTTTCTCCACTATCATTGCTTTCTATTTGATCTTTTGCTTTTTGGGGGGCACATCAATTAAGAAGGGAACGACAATTTCTTCCTCTTAATTTACTAGCACATTCTTTTGGGGACATCAGGGATTTCAAAATAATAGTATCTTATTACCTAACATTTGAATATCTAAGTAAAGTTTAAACACTAATCTTCACATTTTATTGACCAGTAGGCCACAAAGATTGGCACAAGAAAATATTATTCATGAAAGGCAAAAGATGACACATGCAAAGATAAACCAAATATGTAAAGCTGAACAAGCACTTCTACTTTGAAATTGACCATTGCGAAAAAGTCCTGTAGGCAAATGTCCAGAAATAGAAGGCTGAAAACAAGAGGCAACAGGCATAGTAGATCCAAAGACTAAATTTAACCTTGAGAATAAAACCTGAAACCTGGCTAGTTCCATATTACAAACAGTTCAAACACCAAAAACAAACTTATAAAGAAAACAAAACTGCTGGCTGCTGTTTAGTGAGATCTTTTAGTTCATCCTCCTGATGAGTTCATTGATGTAATTCTCGCGGTTTCCAGCATCACCACCTTCAACATAGTGGTTTCTCTTCTTCTTGAGTCCACCAAGAGGTGCCTTAAGCTGGAACGGCCATAGGAAGTTGTTAGCCTCCTTGAAATGTGGTCCAACAGTTATGATCTCGTGGACAAGATCTTCGATGCAAATAATTCCATGTTTGCCCAACACCTGCAACATAGGTGCATTTTGATGAAAAACCAGTAGAGATTTTAAGGTGTCGTTACTTTGAAGCATTGGGGTTCTTGAGTAGGCAAACTTTTGAACTTTTGTTAGGGATAGTTATATTTTTGGGCCGCCCAAAAAAAATAGCTAGCAAATGTATGTCTGTATATTAAGCATAAACATACATATAATATATATATATCATATACATAATCAAATATGTTTTGTATATTTGGGTTACCACATGTAATTATTTTCGGCGCAAGGCCAAAATTGAAAAAAGCCTTTTTTGTTATGTAAACTAAGAATGAACTTCAAAAATATATTTGGCACTGACCTGCTCAATCACGGAATTGTCTGTCAAAGCAATTCTCTGCTTGTCTACCTTGCCATAACCTCGTTTGTAGATCAATTCTCTAATGCTCTTCAGGTTGGGATAACTGTGAAGATTAAAGAGATGCAGCAACCAATAATTATAGGGGAACTCCGTAAATGAAAATCAACCCCGGCAAGAAACAATGCTTAATTCAATAGAAAGGTACCCGTAAGTAACGTAGGGCTCAACCCTGTGCAGCATGTTCACGGTTGCCTTGTTAACTTTCAGGAAGACACCGTTGAAGATCTGCAACATAGCAAAGAGTCCTCTCATAAGACAAACAGAAATGAGTCGGGGAAGTAATAAACAATGAAGAAAAAGAAAGATACATTTAGAAAAGGATCCAAGGAAACAGTAATCAGCAAGTCTAAAACAAGAACATATCTTTCGGTATTGCCTAAGATAGATTGTTATGTTCATTTGCACAACTTAAACTTTGTGACCAAGAGGCACTAGCAGAAATCATGAATTAACCATACATCATAGAATAAGTATCAAGTAAAATGGCAGTGTACAATCAAAGGGTGTATGGCATTAAATTATGCAAAGTGACATGACAAGAAAGTGTAATGGATGAATCAAAAAGACAAGGAAAAAAATGTAAAATGAATCCCAACAAAATAAGAAAGAAAGAAAGTGTAGTGAATGAATCAACTAAAATATGCAAAGTTTGTGGCTTGATAATTACAGTCAAAATTGGAAGTTAAATGCTAATCTAAATATCTTTCTGACTAAAAGAAAACTTAAGTGACCATTGTAATGATGCAATCCCAAGGAAAATTGAGCAGATAGAATCATTTAAAAGTTACGAACTAGCATGGAAAACATATAAAGGAAAATAGATTCCCATATTACAAAAAGTAGATTGATCATATTCTTTTTCCGTAAGTAACATCTAATACTTGAATCAGTTCTTACAGAAATAAAGAGGAACCATCAATAAATTACCTGTCGCAATCTAAGAAGCTGAAGAATCTTTTTTGTCTGAGGAGCCATCGCATTAATCCTAAAATAGGAAACGACAGTCAATGACTCCGACTTTTAGTCATCAAATTCATGGGTTAAACCAACCAGCAACTTACCCACGGATTCTGATGATGAAGAGCAACTTTGCCTCTGGGTCAACATAGAATCCTCCCTTCAATCGTGCCTCTCGCTTCAATTGGATCAACTCCCTCTCCTGAAAACACAAACACAGTACTTGAATACCTCAGTAACAGAGAAAATCAACGTTCTTTTTACTGATATATTGAGCTCATAATTACCTGCGCCTCATACTCCTTAGCATACTGTTTAGCCCTGTTGTAGATCAGTTTGCGGTTCTCGGTATTCTTTTTCTTGGCTGCTTCAAGCTCTTGCTTCTTTACAAGGGCCCACTCCTCACTTCTTTTCTGCTTCTTCAGTACAGACTCTGGGACTAATACACCTCCCTCACCCATGACTCTGTTATGTGAAAGAGCGCAAGAATACAAGTCAAATACAAGTAGAAGTTTAGCATCAAATTAAGATAGAGAATCCTACTTGCTCTCAGATGCAAAAAAGTTTAAGATGACGATTTCTAGTTAGTTAGACTCGACTTGTCTAAAAAAGACATACTTCAAAAAAAATTAGTTGAATGTGTTTCATTTAGCATTTCCTCTTCTTATGATATGCTAACCATGAGGCTGACCTACCATCATCAGACAGTTCTTTACACTTTTCATTCAGGTAATTTTATATGATAATTCTTGATTTCCCACTAAGAATTTAACATCAGTTTTCAGGTCAATGTCAGAAAATAATTTTTCATTCCTCTTCCTACAACTAGTATTACATGATTTAATAAACACACGGTTCACTAACACTCTAAAAAGAAACGTATATTCAGATTTTCAGAGATAGTTTGCAAATATTCTCGATAATCACGCTACCACATAAGATAATCCTAGCCAGGAAAAAACATAAACAAATAGAATCTAACATAAAGCTATGATTAAAATAGCCAAAAACCACACAAACAATGAGTCTTTCAAATGCAAAAATAAATATCTGATAAACCCAAAAACAAGACATTGTCAACATTTAAGAAATCAAGAAATTGCAAAACACAATAAACGAATCAACAAGCAGATATTAACACAATACCTAAATAGAAAAAGAAGAATAAACAGAGAGAAATTACAGGGAGGTACACCTTAAATTCTAAAGCAAATCAAAGAAATGTCATTATATTAAACTTTATAAAAAAAAAAAACTGAAACATGTTACACAAGCACATTTCAACAAGTCTAAAACTCAGATATTTTCACTAGCTAAAACCCCAATACAAGTAATTCATTTAAATGCTCAACATTTGATTATTGCAAACACAAGAAACTAAATGAAATATAACAATTGAAACTGAGATAAAACCTGAATCAAAAAGCCCAAAAATAAAACCAGAGGTAACGCATAAAATCCCACAAAGAATCAAAGTGTTTATAAGCTCCATTAAACTGAATAACAAAAAAGATACGAACTTTTCAAATAAAAGATGATTTCTTTTTAAATGCTCAAAAGAGAAATACATTGCAAAATAAAATACAAAATCGTTACAGAATAAGAGAAAATGGATTACCCTTAGCTGTGCAGCAGACTGAAGTATCTGTTTGGTCTGACTCTTTCGCCACAATCACAACAACAAAGCTGCTGAGCTGATGATATACTAGACCCTAGGGTTTGGGAGGAATATCTATTTACATTAAATTTTGGGCCTGTTTGCATGGCCCAAATTTAGTTCAAAGACCAACTAACGAGGCCCAAAAATTATCTAAGTATCTATTTATGCTCTATAGTAAAGAGTTCTTCTCATGATTATCCCCGCGAAATAAAATTTTTATTCATTGTACCATCTTACGGGTCGTTTGGTAGGATGCATTACTGAAAATAATCATGCATTAGTTTTTAGTATTACTAATCTCTTGTTTGGTACACTTTTTCAATCTATGTATTACTAATGTAAGTATTGCTATATTAGTTGTACAACATATTTGGTATTATCCTATGTATAACTAATATATACCAAATTATGGTATTAGCAATATCAAGGCTACTAATACATGCATTCGCATGGTTAAATATAAAATTATCCTTAAAGTCTCTTAAAGCTAAAGAATATCGAAGATATTTTTGTAAACAACTAAATTTTTAAAACATTATGCAATACATTTTAATTCTTAATACAACACACCAAACAATGAATATAAAATAATCTTTGCATAATAATGCTTGTATTACTAATCTCTGCATTACTAATACATCCTATTCAGCACTATTCTTATATGCCCTACCAAGCGACCCCTAATAAAGTTTGTCACTTTGAAATATTACATTGCAGCAGTTATGTTGTATACCTTTAACGTATACAATCCACATTTTGTATACTTTAATGATATACCACAGTGAATAGTTAAATCGTATATATTTAAATTGCATATTCGAGAATATACAACATACATACTTGTTGGATATTTCAAGAATATTTTTTCTAAATAAGTATATAGCATAATATTTTTTTAAATAGTAATTTTTGCGTCAGTTGTTTTATCCGAATAGGCATGTCGCATAAATGTACCTATTACGAAAGCACATAACTCAAATACCTGATCGTTGCTCGACTTTTCCTTGTATCATTCGTAGATGAACTTCATGTTAAATAAAATTGTAACTAAAATTAATTATTAAAAATTTCATTATTTTGTTTTATTAAAATATTGTAATATGTAAGGTTAAATCTCCTTTCCAAAGTTCTTAATTCAATTTCTCAAGTTTGCAATTAAGTTTCAGCTCTCTTGAAAAAAAATTAATTACCATAAGAAAACAGATTATCTTCCTTAAAAAGCAAAAATTAATTTTTAAAATTTATTATTTCTTGTGCTTATTATGTGACCTTTAATATTAATAAAAAGTTTCACTATTTCCTTTGATAGTGACATTAGAGTGAGTAAATATCCTTTACATGTTTTCAAATTTCTATTTCAATTTTTCAAGTTTTTAATATTAGAAAATGTGGTAACTTATTAATTAAAAAATTTCATCATCATCTTTTACAATCACTGCAGGAAGTAAATACCCTTTCAAGACCTTCCAATTAATACATAACCTTATTATTTTCTTATACAGCCATAGAAATACACTCGATCTTTTTTCAGGTTTTTAAGTTTTTATTTTAATTTCATCAGTTATAATTAAGTTTTAGTCCTCTGGCGACTAACATAAGCCTTTCCTTAGCCACCAAAAAACCACCGTTTATAATTAATATTTAAATATTTATTACCTCCTTCCATTCATTATTTGACCTTCCCAATTGCAAAAATACTTCATTATTTTTCTTGTGTGGTGATTCTTTTTTCTCTCTGTCCTCTCTTTTTTTTTTTTTTTTTTTTTTTGGGGGGGGGGGGGGTTTAATTATATAGCGACATTAGAAATCAGTAAAACAATTAGATCTTATTTAAACTTCTAAGCTTTTAATCGCCTAATGTTTTAGGAATTTTAACTAACCTATTTAGATTTTCATATATATCAAAAGATTTTTTTTACAATAAGAATCAAGGTAATATATTACAAATATATGGTTAAACATCTTGTTAATTTGAAGAATCCTATCTAAGAGCAAAAGGCTAAAAACATCCCCTAAATATACACTAAACTTAAGCTAAATCCTTGTACAATCACAATGAACATAAAAAATTCCTAAACTATCTCAAAATTAGGAGGTTATATCATCTATTAATTTTTAATAAAACACTAACGGTTTTATGGCGCTCAAGTTTGAATGTGCTATCAGATTATAAACTCATGTGGTGCTTTCCTCATTACCATCTCTTTCATCTCCTCGGATATCTAAAGATATTATCGCTACTTTTAAATAATTTGTTAGATGTCTTAGGGAGGAACTCACAACTGTCAGCAATACTAACTTACTCTAAAACCACCTTCTTCTCTCACAGTCTTATTTATAAAAGCAAATAGCTTCCTTAATATCTTTTTTATTATTTTTAATCTATTTTTTAAGTTAATCAGGCTCCATTTTGCTTCACTTATCACGCTTTTTTGTCATTTGTGAATAATTTATTTCCTCACAATCATGTAGCAATTCGTTTGAACACTTACACAATGATTCTATTTATGTCGCATCTCGCCCAAAAATCGTTCAGAATACTTAATAATTGATGTATCATGCTAGCTTCTTTCTCAACTACACAATTAGGTAAGTTGAAAATGATGATGTAGTTGAGAAGAGTATTTGATTGCATGGATTCAATGCAACTATTTCCTGGCATATGTTGCTTCTATGACTATATGCCACCCGTTGTGGTTAGATAAAAATTAAAATGTGCACCAACTTGCTTGTAAATTAAAAAAATAGCAAGCGTAAATTCCACACTTGAATTTGAGTGACAGCTCGTGGCTGAGCAGCAAGAGAGTAGGAAGAGAGCCGCCGGAGTTATTGTTACAACTAAATTAGCACTTTGTTAGTTCCGGTCAGAGGTAACAAAATAGATAAAATTTGTAATTATCCGCCCATATTATCTCATTAAATACAGATTGGATATATGATTTATTAAAAGTGGATCAAATGTGAATATTCTTCATATGATCTATTTAAAAAGTAGATATCCAATAATTATAAAAACGGATAATATAGTTTTACCCTTCAAGTTAAAAATATTTTCTAGCTTCTCTCTCGCTCAAGTCGCAGTTACCCTAATTCCCAAACTTTCTCCATCTTCAGTTTACCCTAATTCTCAAATTCCTCAAATCACTTGAAGCTATTTTCATCCAAATCGGTCCATTATTAGTGGCGGCTGAATGAACTGTATTACAAAGCGCAGGCAAAGAACGGCTGTTGTATTTCAGTACAAGAAAGGTCTGTTGGAGCACTGTTAGCCCAAGATAATAGTGAAGAGAAAGAAAACTCCATTTACTACTTGAGCAGGATGATGACGCCAAATGAGCTGAATTATTCGTCAATCGAAAAGTTATATTTGGCGCTAGTCTTCTTAATCCAAAAGTTGAAGCACTACTTTCAAACTCATGTCGTTCGTTTGGTTTCTAGAGCAAATCTCATCAAGTTCTTGATGTCAAAACCTGTCCTTAATGATCGACTAGCAAGGTGGTACCTCCAGTTTCAACAATTTGAAATTGTGTACATCCCTCAAAAGGCTATAAAAGGACAAGCGTTAGCGGACTTCTTGGCAGATCACCCTATACCTGATGATTGGGACCTAACTAACGAACTACCTGATGAGGACGCAATGGTCATTGAAGTTCAACCTCCACGGAAGATGTACTTTGATGGTGCTGCACATCGCGGAGGAGCTGGTGCTGGTGTAGTATTTGTCACTTCTCAAGGTGAAGTTCTGCCCTACTCTTTTACGTTGACACAACTCTGCTCTAACAACGTTGCTGAGTATCAAGCACTAATACTTGGGCTTGAAATGGCTATCGAAATGAAGCGGTTGCAATTGTAAATCTTTGGTGACTCTCAGTTGGTGATCAACCAGCTTTTAGGTAGTTACGAGGTCAAGAAACCTGAACTATGCCCATATCATGATTATGCTAAAAAATTAATAGGGTGGGTCGGTGACATGACTATTCAACATGTGCCAAGGAAAGAAAACAAGAAAGCTGATGTTTTAGCTGCAGTAGCTTCATCATTAACCCTGCTTGATCAAGCACAAGTTACTGTCTGCCAAAAATGGGTAGTATCGCCGCCAAATGAGGCTGAAGGTGAAGAAAATGAACTCAAGCATCTTGTCGCTATTTCTGAAGCTGGGAAAGAAGAATGGCAACAACCCATTATCAGCTACTTAAGCTATGTGATACTTCCAGAAAATTTGAGGAGAAGGACTGAAATCCGTCGCCATGCACCTCGCTTCCTTTACTACAAACATACTCTATACAAAAGATCATTCGAGGGAGTACTTTTGCGATGCTTAGGGGGAGAAGAAGCACTCCAAGCTTTGCAAGACGCACATTCTGGGGTATGTGGGTCACACCAGTCTGGACCAAAGCTCCACTTCCATATGAAAAGGATGGGATGTTATTGACCAAAGATGGTAAAACATTGCTTGGACTACGGTCGAAGATGCAAGGCTTGTCAATTCCATGCGAATTTTATTCATCAACCTCCTGAAGTGTTGCACCCGACTGTTGCATCCTAGCCGTTTGATGCTTGAGGATTGGATGTTGTTGGACCACTGCCAAAGTCCTCTGGTGCTCACCTATATATCTTGGCTACAACTGACTACTTTTCAAAATGGGTTGAAGTTGTTGCTCTTAAGGAAGTAAAGAAGGAAAATGTTGCAAGTTTCATCCGAGTAGACATTATCTATCGCTTTGGCATTCCTCGTTACATAATAACGGATAATGGCAAGTCGTTCGATAATAGGTTGATGAACAAGATTTGTGAACTCTTTGGCTTCAAGCAACTTAACTCTTCTATGTACAATGATGCCGCCAATGGTCTAGCCGAGGCATTCAATAAGACTCTATGCAACTTGTTAAAGAAAGTCATCTCCAAATCCAAACGCAATTGGCATGACTGTATGGAAGAAGCTCTGTGGGTATATAGGACAAATCATTGCATGCAAACACAAGCGACCCCTTATGCACTCGTTTATGGAGTCGAAGCCGTCTTGCTACTCGAGCTTCAAAATTTCTTTATTACGATTAGCTATTCAAGAAGGGATCAGTGATGAAAAGAATGCTCGACTTCGATTAGCATAGTTGGAGGCTCTTGATGAGAAGAGATTGGAAGCTCAACAGAGTCTTGAATGTTATCAAGTTTGATTGTCTCGTGCCTTCAATAAAAGAGTTCGCTCGAGATCCTTTCAAGTAGGAGATCAAGTCCTTGCCATACAAAGACCTGTTATTACTTCCCATAAACCTTTAGGGAAGTTCACTTCAAAATGGGATGGGCCATATGTCGTGCAAGAAGCTTATTCAAGTGGGGCTTACAAGCTGGTTGGTGCAGATGACATGAGAATCGGCCATATCAATGGCAAGTTTTTGAAGAAGTATTATCCTTGAAATTGAAACCCTCCTTGACGCATGAGCCTAAACTGCATGTTCCTACACTCCTGGTCTGCATGAGTCTAAATTGTGTACGTCCCAAAAAAAATTCCGCTAGGTAGAAAACCTCGAAAAAGATGGCCTAGGCAAAAGTTAAGAAATAAAAAAAATCACTTATTCTAAACTATGGTATGATTTGATCCTCTTCACCGAGGTACGTAGGCAGCTTAGAGTTTCATTCTGAGTTCACTCGCATAATTTCAAAAGATACATATTGTCCCAATCGTTGTCCAAATGAAGTATGATGGAAGTAATTCATTCAACCAACACTTGAAAATCGAGCTGAAAGATCATTCTTCTGTTGAACTTTGGATCTCATATGACTAATAGAGGGCAATCCTCCATGATAACCTGTGTCTTCAATGGGATTATTATAGTCTTTTAGGAGGCTACGAAGTATTTGACTGAAGTCCAGGGATTCACTATGTGTTCATGTTCGCAAAATCTTTAAATCCGTCGATCTTCAAGTTCGTTGCTCTTCAAGTTGAAATATTTGAGCCCTGGAAGTCTTCAAGTCTGTCAGTCTTCAAGTTGAATTTCTCAAATTCTCCTGTCTTCAATTTGAAATATTTAAGCCCTTCAAGTATTTAAGTTGAAGTCCTCAAGTTTGACGGTCCAAGTTAAAGTCCTCAAATTTGCTGATTTTCAAGTTGAATTGTTTAAGCCCTCCAAGTCTTCAAGTTGAAGACTTCACGCCTGCTAATTTTTCAAATTGAAGTTTAAACGTCCACTATTCTTTAGGTTGAAGCGTCAAGTCCAATGAATCTTCAAGTCCATCAAATCTTCAAGTTTGTCGGTCTTCAAGTTAAAGTCTGCAAAGTCTGCCAAATATTCAAAGTTCGCAAAATGTTCAAGTCGATGTCGTCAAGTCCACCAAGTCTTCGAGATGAAGGTTTCTAGTCTTCCAATCTTAAGGTGGACATTTAAATCCTTTTGCACCTTAAGTTGGCCTCGTCGTGGGTTTGTCCTTAAAAGGAACTATAATTTTCAGTCTTAAGATGGACGGTTAAGTCCCTTTGCACCTTAAGTTAGCCTCTTTATGAATTTGTCCTTCTATATGCTGCCATGGATTTGTCCTCCCATATGATGTTGAGGAATTGTCCATCTATTTGTTACTACGGACTTGTACTTCGATATGCTGTATGAACCTTTGCGCCCAGAAATGGCCTTCGATTTTTGGGTAGGGATGAATATCCACCCCTTCACACCATAAGAGTAATCTCTTCGATATTCGGGCAACCTTGAGAGTAATCTCTCTGACATTGGGGCCACCTTAAGAGTAATCTCTCCAATATTCGGGCGACTTTGAGAGTAATCTCTCCGATATTCAGGCCATCTTGAGAGTAATATATCTGGTATTCGGACCGTGATGAGTATCTATCCCTTTACACCTTGAGGGTAATATATCCAGTATTCGGGCCATCTTGAGAGTTATCTCTTTGATATTCGAGCCGTGAGTATCCATCCTTTTACACCTTGAGAGTAATCTTTTTCATATCCGGGATACCTTGAGAGTAATCTCTCCGATAGTCGAGCCACATTGAGAGTAATCTCTCTGATAGTCGGGCACATTGAGAGTATCTCTCCGATAATCAGGTCATCTTGAGAGTAATATCTCCGAATGTTGGGCCACATTGAGAGTAATCTCTTCCATATTCGGACGGGATAAATATCCCATGGATCATCTTGTTAAACAATAAGATATTCTTCTACTATTGATCTAAAAAACAAGCAAAAAAAAAAACAAGCAAAAAAAAAAAGCAAAAGAAGATAAAAGAAATTACCTCACCTACTAGCACTTTCGAGTCGTCAAAAACACGAACTAAATAGCCGCTTGAAGATGACAAAAATTGATTGATGTTCATTAGACGCGGAATGTGGTGTTTATATAGATTTCTCAAGGCACCTTACTAAAGGTCTTAATCGATGTGGGGGCAGTGAATATTATAATCCAAAAAGAATTGGGTATCCTAACCTAATTAAAAAAGAAAACTACATGCAATGCTTTTGGCGCATAGAAATGCCGAGATTAATTCAAGTTGATGCGTAGGTGATTAAATTAAAGAGTTCTATGATGAATAGGATAAGAAAATCCTATGTAAACTAGATTTATACCCAATGCTCAGTGTTAAATAATGAAGTTTTGAATTTTATAAAGTGAGGCATGTAAGATTCCAAGTCAAATAAGCCTTTGAGCTTTACAACTGATCCATGTGCTCAAATATGGTCATGTGGACTTAATAAAAGAAGTTACGTGAAAGAAAGGTAAAGATATGTTGCCTTCGTTAAATACGTCAAGTCTAGTCTTTAATGTTTACAACTTGACAAGTCTTGAAGTAGGGACATTTGTAGGCATGCAAAATTTATTGAATTTAACTTCAATAAAATAATTTGAATTATATTTTATATTCAAGACAAATTGGTCCAAATAAATATTATGGGCTAATATAATTGAATTAATTATATAAGTCCAATGCATATGGGTTAAATAAATAGGTCCAAATCTATTGGGCTAGCCAATTTAATTGGGGTACAAGTGATGAGCCCACTTCACTAAGTCCAAGATGTCATCTTCCCAGCGGCCCAGTTTAGTGCCACGTGTCAAGTGACGTGGCACGCCACGTCAAGAGGAAAAGCCAATAGGATCATGCCACGTGTCAAAATAATAAGGCATGCCAAGTCAAATTAAATGGATCAATAAAATTGTGCCACGCGTGCAAGTTACATGTTCTGGCCAATCAAATGCGGCCTTATCAAGCTTCAACCTGATTGGTCGGAAAGAGTTTGTTCTTACCATAACTCTTCCATCCACAACTATAAATTCGGGTCTTCATAACTCATAAAAGACACCATAAGTTATAACAAGAAGCAAGAGAGAGCTCATGGATCAAAATGCCGCAAATTTCTCTACGAGTTTCAAGCTTCAAGCAATCAAGTTCAAGTTCAAGAAATCAAGTTCAAGCTCAAGAACGAAGAACAAATCAAAATTCAAGGAGTACGAGTTCAAATCAAAGTTCGTGCTAATTGAATTCAAGATCATCGTTTGTGGCAACAACTACATATTCAAGATCAAGCTCAAAGGCCCTTGGATTTATTTACTATTGGAAAGAAAAATTAGAGGATTCATAGAGATTGTGCACTCATATCATTTGAAATCAAATACTACGATTGTTGCAATATTTTTCAGTCTCGATTATTTCTCGACGCAAATTTATTGTCTACAGATGGACCAAATGCTTGAAAGTGCTTTTTTATTTATTCAACATAACTTGCTTGACATTAATTTTGGACATGGCATTTATGAAGATGAATGAAAAAGGGTGTAGATTATAACTAAGTTTTTCAAGCTATTTTATGACATTACGGGCTTGTTTTTTTGGATGTAAGTACCCCACGATTAATTTTTATAATTATAATATATAAAAAAATAAAATATTGTGGAAAGAACAAAAAATAATGGAGATTCTGTAATGAGTTAGATGGGCACTTCGATGTTGGAAAAATTTTAAAAAATATTGGGAGACGTATAGTATAATTTTATCTATAGCTATTGTCTTTGACCCTTGATATAAAATGAAGTTTGTTAAGTCTTGCTTTCCAAAGTTTCATTCTGAGGAGATTACTGATGAAAAAGTGAAGGCTATTGAAGAGAATTTATAATTGTTGTTCAAAGAGTACTTCTCTTTGACTACAACCTCATTATAATAGTATCATGCTTGTAGTAGTGGTAGCAAACAAAATGGAGGGATACATTTGATGAATTTGAGAGTCAGTTGGAGAATACCGCTAAAATACATAGCCCTGTATTTGGAGGAAGCTAATCTTGACCATAAAACAAATCATGATCTAAATATACTTGGCTTTTGAAAAAATAACGGACATAGGTATCCAGAACTCTCATTAATTCACGACATGTTTTGAGTGTTGCTATTATTACAACAACCTCTGAACATGCATTTAGCATTGGTGGTCGTGTCATTGGAAAGCTTTGAAGTTCTATTCTTCCCGCTATGTACTAATAATTGGGTTTGTAAAAGATAATATATATTAATCTTCTCTAGGTTGATTTATTTTATTTTTGTAATAACTAATAAATTGTAATATCTTATTTTATTATTTTTAAATCGTTTAAGATCTTGACGAAACACTAAGGAAGAAGATCAGATTGATGTTGATCTTCAACCTTATCTTGCGAAACTTAGAGGTGTAAGAATACCCTCTGTTTTTCTCATTTTTCTTATTTCTCTTTCTTTTGTTTTTAATATAATAATTTTATTTTGTGATGCTCGAACGTGATGTATAGGCAATTGAACCGACATTACAACTTGTGGAGGTATATATAAGCCCAGCTTCCTAAAGAGATCATAAATTGAAAATTGTTAATTTTCAACCGAAAAAGAGATAAATCTTGGCTTGAGCCTTGTTCAGGCTGTCATTTTGCTACTTTTTGAATTTTTGAGTTTTCCCATCTATCTTGGGTCGAACCTTGTTCATGCTATAATTTTGCTAAGTTTTAAGTTATTTTGATACTTTATTTTGTCTCTTCTAGCATTTTACGTTCCATCTTGTGTTCAAATATGCTTAGTCGTGTAATGACTCGATCGAATATTTTGTGTTTTGGGTCCCATTTCAACCTTTTTGAAGCTTCCATATGTATATGTGATTTTATGATTTACGGGGATGGTTGGTTGGGTTTCGGGGAGGTTTTGGATTGATTTAGGACATTTGGTTCTTAGTTTGGAAGCTTAAGATGGAAATACTGATCGAGGTTTGACTTTTGTGATAACTATCCCGGAACTGTCTTTTGATGGTTCCAATAGACTCGTATGGTGATTTTGGACTTAGGCGTATGCCCAAAATTGGATTTAGAGGTAATGACTATCGAGGTTCGGATTTTGATTTCGGGATTTGGAATAGGCCCGTTTTGTCAATTAGAATTTGTGTGCAAATTTTGGTGTCATTTCGAATTGGTTTGGTAAGAATTAGATGTTTGGTTGTGATTTTAGCGATTCTTAAGTTTTATTGTGAATTTTATGTGTTTTAGTGTTCGATTCATGGTTCCGGATGTTATTTTGGTGTTTTGAGTTCGCAAGTGAGTTTGTATGATATTTTTAGACTTGTGTTGATGTTTGGTATGGATCCCCGCGGGTTCGGGTGATATTCGGACGCGTTTCAGGGTGTTTTGAACTTGTTTTAGAATTGCTGGTTATTTGCTGGTGTTGCTGGTCTTGCAAATGCGAGATCCTGTTCACATTTGCGTACCTCGCATTCACAAGGTGGTATCCCATTTGCGATGGTTAACTGTGTGGACTGACTTCGCAATTGTGGAGCCAGTGTCACATTTGCGAAATGGTCTGGTTTGGCATAGGTCTCTTTTGCAATGTGGGATGACTTTGCAAATGCGAAGTTTGTGTCGCTTTTGTGACATTCTCTAGGTATAGCAGGGACCGCATTTGCGATCCATTGGTCGCATTTGCGAGCGATCGCATTTCCGAACCCCTGGTTGCATTTGTGATTCCTGTAGCTGGGCATATATTTAAAATTTTGGGACTTAATCTTATTTTATCATATTTTTAAGACCTAGACTCGGTGGGAGGTAATTTTAGGAGGGGATTTTCATACAAAGCTATTGGGTAAGTAATTTTGACTCAATTTGGATATTACAACATGATTATTTATGAATTCAACGTCTAAATCATGGGATTTGAAGGGAATTTTGGGGAATTTTCGACTATGTTTTGAAAAGTAAAATTTTAGGTTTGAGAGCATTTGGATCGGATTTGAAAACCAAACCCATATTGGATTCGTGGTTTTGACGGGCGGGCCCGGAATTGACTTTTGTTGACTTTTTGGAAATTGTGTAAAGATCTTAACTTTATTAACCGAAATTGATTTCTCTTGTATTGTTTGATATTATTAAGTCATTTTTTACTAGATTTGAGCCGAGCGGAGGTGAATTTTAAAGGAAGAATATTTTTAGAGTATTGATTGGGGCTATTTGAGCTAAGTATTTTGCCTAACTGTGTGTGAGAGAAATTACCCCTTAGGATTTGATTTAAATTGTATTATTTGTGCTATATAAAACGATGTGTACATGAGGTAACGAATGTGTACACGAGCGCATGTGTGGTTTGAGACCGAATTAGACCTTAGGCTATTAACATGCCTTGAACTGGGGTTGTTTGCTATATGAACATGCCTTATTGTTGATTATTCCATGCACCCTTATACTTTTGTCATGTTATTGTATCTTATTGTGAGACGTAGGCTATATCTTGATGTGACTTTAGGATGTTGTTGTTTTTGTGATGTTATGGAACATGGGCTCATTGTGCGGGCTCATTGTTATTGTGTGGGGGAGGCGAGATGCACTGCGGCAACATAAGGATGATGTTTATTGATGCGCATGCGGCGAGATAAGAGGACTTATGTGTTTGTAGCAATATAAGGAGAAATATTTTATTGTGAGGCTCACTCGACGACATAAAGGTGGCTTGTTGATGATGTTATGTGGTATTTTAGGGTGATCCTTGATGTTACTCACGTGTTAGGACAGGTTGATATTTTGAACATATCTTTGTTTTCCTTAAATGATTTCACCTTGTGTTTTATGAGTTGTTGGTTGATTAGCCGTGTTATCACATACCCCGCTCTTGGTTGATATTTGTTCGATTATATTCACCATTGTCAGTTTTATATTGATATCTTGCACATGTTATTTGACTATTGAGTGTCTTGACTTGAACCTCGTCACTACTCCACCGAAGTTAGTCTTGATACTTATTTACTGACTGCGGTATACTCATACTACGCTTTCGCACATTCGTTATGTAGATCCAGGTACCTCATATCGCGTTGGTCGTTAGAGAGTGGTGCCGAGGCGTACTTGCTATTCAGCTCACATGCCTCGGAGTCACCATCTTATTTCATTTGTTACTGTTTATTGTATTTCAAATAGTGATGTAATTTTTGAGACATCTTGTATATTCCATGTGGAGCTTATGACTCAGTATTACCGGATTTTGGGATTTCCGACTATTGTATTTTCATTTAGTTATGTTATGGCACTTTTTAGCTTTCATTTAATATTTAAGTTGTTATATTCTGTTTGATCTCGTCTTGTGATATGCTTACCTAATCATTGGAAGTAGGTGCCATCACGACCATTGAGGTGGGATCTTGGATTGTGACAAGTTGTGAGAATGGATATTTAAGTTTCTTAACTTTTACTCTTTTTATCTTTCTATCAAATCATGTAGAGTTGAGATTGAAATCTGGTATGCTTAGGAAGTTTTTCAGCGATGTTCGTTTGTTGCAAATGGTAGCAAATTCAGGTTAGAACTTGAGGCTAATGTGAAACCATAGATAGATAATATGGATATTCATATTTTTTATTGGTTAACTCATTTTTTATTCATATTAAATATGGGTGAGATAAATATTTTATTCGTGTTTTGGCTAACCTATTTTCTATCACACCAAATCTGACCGGCCTGCCCATTTATCATCCCTAATTACTGATTTTGAACATATGCGGTTATAACTTCCCTATGCTTGACTTGGGATTTAATGATCACTTTTATTGAATCCCTAATCGCCTTTACAGTCAATAGAAATTTTTTCATTGGTTCAAAAAGCTTGCAAATTTTAAATAAATCTACCCAAGAAAAATTACAGTGTGCCAGAGTAAAAAACCTCTAGAGCAGTGGCATGGGTTTAAAACTAAATTTAATAGCTCATATAATCATGCATATTATGAAGCCGTTAGTTTTCTGACAAAAGCTAATTGGAGGATGTAACATGTATGTAATAACACACAAGGTAAAATGTTGAACGCTACAGTAAAATGCTTTGTTCTCTCTCCTCTCTTTCAGCGTTGAAGCTTGAGCAGCCATGGCTGCCAACGCCTCTCCCCAGCCTTTGGCTGTGGGAGAGCAAGATCAACTTACCCAAAAGGAGCGTTTGCCAAAGGCGCACACAACTATCCTTACATCGTCTCTTAACAATCCCGAAATTGCTCCAAATCTGAAAAATAAAATCGCGAGTACTGTAGCAGTTCATCGCTTCAGAGATTCATCACCCTCTCAATTCGTTTCTGATATGAATTCAGACAGGTGCACAACCCACGATCCTGTTCCCAATCCCAAACAATCGTATGTTGCTCAACTGATTCAAAAACAAGCTGCCACGGCGATGTCGAAACTCAATTTGTGCGCAGTCACTGTTATTCATGGTAAACGGATGATCGACTTCACCTTGGATGAAGTCAATGAGTTTACCAGAGAGGAGGGACTACACCAAGCTGTTGTGATGAAGTTTTCCTATGGAAAACCAGATTTACAAGAGATTCGAAGGTTGTTTCAGTCGCAATTCGATGTTATACGTGGGACAACTTGAATATCGTCACTTGCTGGTTCGTTTCGATCTTTATGCAGATTATGTCCAGTTTCTTTCGAGATCAACTGGATTTCTCAAAGCTAATGGAGATGAATATTTCTTTAGAACTTTTCCATGGACACTAGGACTCAATCCAAAGGAGGAAACATCCATGGCTGTTGTTTGGATCTCTCTGCTAGGTTTGCCTCCTAATTTCTTTGCCAAACGATCTGTCATGACTATTGCTTCTGCTGTGGGCAAGCCTCTTGCAGTAGACAAGGCAACACATGATCGAACAAGGCCTAGCACTGCTAGGATTAAGGTCTTGATCGATCTTTTAGATGAACATCCAACCAAAGTTAAGTTGTGCGTCGTCGACAAATCAACTGGAAAGTCTATCGTTTTTTATCAGGAGATTGTTTATGATAATCTACCAAAGTATTGTAGCTATTGTAAGTATCAAGGCCATGATGAGAGATCTTGTCGATTATTGAAAGGTAAATCTGGAGAAGCTGGAAAATCTGGAGAAGCAGTGATCGCAACAGTCAATCGCAATGTGCCTGGAATTCATGTGAATAAACTGCCGGGTATTGATGTGAGCAATATTGAGCAGTTAAAAGGAGATGCTAGAGAGTTCTTGAATGCTAAAAGGGCTGCTCAATTTGTGGTGCAAATTGCAGAAAATAATGCAGTCAGTAACAAACATCAGGTGTCGCAGATTGGATTGGACAGTGCAGTTGCTACTGGAAAAAAGGGAGCAGCATATGATGGGAGTCTAATTGTTGCTAATTTTGTTGAGCATCAGGATGATGTTTTGATGCTGAGGAAGGGGAAACATAATGTTCAAACAGATATCCTACCTCGACAGTGTTTGCACGTATGCATACAGCTACTGATAGTGCATTAGTAGCAGCTACTGATCGAGCTGATGTGCCTGGAAAATCTGTGAATGCAGCAAATATTGGGGTAGCTATTAGTCGAACTAATGGGGAGCAACATAATGTAGTTGTAGGTGATGAACGAGCATTAGGTGCTAAGGAGGTACAAGCGCATGAGGCAGCTGAAGGTGAGCAATTGGCAACTCCAGCTCAGGTCCCTGATTTGGAGGATGACACCCAGGCTTCGGGGAACAAAAAGAATGATCATTTGGTGATAACTGGGGAACGTAAAAATGATGATAAGGCTGAGGTTGGTAAAGGTAAAGATACAACAAAAAATGGGGAGATTTGGAACGTGGTAACACATTGCAAATCACCTACAAAGAGGACTGCATCACCAACACAGCAGCACCAAGGTTTTCGACAAAATGCCTCTACCATGCTGTCCAGCACTAATGTTTTCAAAGCTCTAGAAGCCATGGAGAATGGACAACTTGATTTACCAATTTTACAGGAAAGTAAGATGTCGAAACAAATCATACCAAGCACCAGCAGTGGAGAAGGAGCTCAAGGCAGTGATATATTGGTTACAGATTTGGGTGTTCACCAGAATGCCTCAAAGAACAATTTGCAGAAGGAGCTACTGGAAATAATATGGCAACGCTGCAGCTATCTAGTCCTCACGTCGAAAAGATCATAAAGGACGCCAGGCTGCAATGATGTTGCACACTAATATGGTGGGACAACCATTAGATACTTTGAATACTTCTGTCTTCGAAAAACCTTCACAGTCGGAGCACTCGTTAGGTGAACATGAAGGTGAGACTGGGCAGCTAATGTTGTCCACTGGAAATAACAAGGAAGCTGTTCTAAATTTGAGAGAACTAGTCAGCGCTCGACAAGATATTTATAGAGAGCATGATTGGTATTCAAAATGTAAAACCTGGGCAGACCAAGTCGAACATGAAGAAGAAGATTGGGGGAACGACGACAAAAAAAACTCGACTGATTATGCTGCACTTGAAAGAGAGGATGAGGAACTGAGTTCAGTAGCGTCACTTCCACTGTCAAAGAATGGAAGGAAACTTAATATGAATACCCAAACTTTCATTCCCAGTGAGTATTCAACTGTTATTGAATGAAGCAGTAGCAAACAAAATGCAGTCCAAATAGGCAGTCCACTGGTATTGAATGCAACAACAATTTTAAAGGATGAAAGGCAGCAGCAGCAGCAACATCGCAAAGGTAATTTGGGAGCAACATCACAAACTCAACAGCAGCAGCAGCATTGCAGCAACACTTCAGTAATTACACCTGCCAAATCTGCACAGGACCAGCAGCAAAAGAAGCCTCGATCACATACTCCAGTAGCATATTCCAGTAAATCTGGACAACAGCAGTTAGGTGCAGGCACTGGACATAAACATCAGCAGCATACAGTTGAATTAGCTGAGCAGAAACAGCAACATTTTAACACGATTGGGCAGCAGTAGCAGCAGTTCTCAAAGGCAGTAATATCTTGAAAAAAAAACACTGCCAAGAAGAGGAATGAAACTTTGTCAATGCTTGCATAAAAAACAGCTCGTCAACAGTTAGAGATCAACTTACGTGCTGAGATTTATGATGAAAATAAGAAAGATGAATTGCTTCCACATTATTCGGAAGATACAGATGCAACTGGAAATTCTAGAAAGCAGCAGCAGATTTATTGCACAAGCAGTGCAAAGGGTGTGAGCAGCAGGACCCTCAGAAGCCTCCAGCAGTTGGGAAGCAACAGCAACAGCAACTCCTCACAAATGCTGAGAAACGGCAACAGCCTAATACTGTTGGACAGCAGCATAACATTTCTCGCACAGGCACTCCATTAGGTGAACAGCAGCAGCAGGCACTGACCTCAACGAAACCGGAGCACACAAATGCAATGACAATCGCAATATCAGGGCAGCAGCAACAACCAACATCACTTGATAGGGATGGAAAAGGTTACGATGAGGAAAATGTTAGGCATCTCCCAATGAGAGCTACGAAACAAAAACAGGTCGTTGAAACAACGTCGACAAAGTCCAGCCGATCAAAAAAGAAAAAATCATGAATTGGGTATACATTTTGAAAAGGTCGGAGGGAGAAGATAAAATTTTACAAATCGAAGAATTCACAGCATTGGATAAGGAAGGACAAGACTATAATTATTACTGCATTTTATTATATCATTTTGTAAGCATTATCTTATGTAATATCATCATAGAGTGTATTATCGAATATTTGATTCTGTCTAGTTCTTTCTTTTTACACTCTTGCTAATAGGTGAGGCCTTTTATTTGCCTTAATAGGATCGGTAAGGTAAGGTTTAGCTCGATATGTGTTTGCTTAGGTCCTATGCCTTTGGATACAACCGAATGGCTATTAGATTATATGCCCCTCGTGAGACTTTGCCAGCAGCTACACCATGACTCCTCTACATGAGGCTGCTATACAGGCAATGTGAGGCGCAGAGGAGTAATTATATAGCCAAGGCATATAGGCGACACTAATCGAGCTTTTGTCCCCCTTGCTTGTAAAAAAAAAAAAAAAGGATGTAACATGTTACTTTTAAAATAATTCAGAGTTGTTTTTTATTCAATGTGATTGTACAAAGATATAGTCTATGCATGAGATATAGTCGAAGGATGTTTTTGGCCATTTGTTCTCCTAACTAATACAATAAATAGATGTTCACTATAAGAAATTAGAGATACGATTAAATTTTATAACGGCGGATTATGTCAAATAAATGTCACAAAATTAAATACCAACATTTATTTTATACTTAATAGAAAAATACATTGTCAAAGATAATAAAGCATCATTACAGAAGATAAGAAAATAGGATAACCCTTTTAGGTTTGTTCAGAAAAATCAAAATTGATCCAAATTTATAGGCTATTTGGCCAAGTTTTTTCAAGCTGAAATTTCTTTTTTTTTTTTCAAAGTTGAAGTGTTTGGCCAAGCTTTTAGAAGCAGAAAAAGTATTTTTGAGTAAAGATAAAAGAAGTTTTGGAGAAGCAGAAAAAATAGAATCTTTCCGGAAGCACTTTTTGAAAAGCACTTTTGAAAAAATATACTTAGAAATACTTTTTAAAAGTTCAGTCACACTAATTGCTTCTTAGAATTAATTTTTAAATTATTTAGCTAAATATAATTTATTTATTTTTTAAAAAATACTTTTCAAAATATGTTGATTTTTTCAATTTGGCCAAACATGCTATTAAAATCATATCCTTGCGGTCAAATATTAACCCAACTTAAGGACCATTAGTTTAATAAAAAAGTTCTCTTTTTTCTCTTTGTTCCAAACTTCCAATGTTCATGGTCAAGTACACGACCACAAGTATATTTCGACATTTTTTTGCCGTTGCCCTAAAACCCTTTCCTTAATATATGCTAGAAACCAAAACCAGACAACTGCTGCAAAACCCTAGTACCTCCTCATCATCATCAACAGCAGCAGCTGCTGCGTGTTTATTAGCTTTCAAGCCTAGGCAGGTGCTTCTAGCACAGTCCTCAAAGTCTAATCCTGTTGTTATGGCTAAGAAGCAGCAGTCTCAAGAAAACAAATCTCTTTTACACCAATCTATTCTCCATTATCTTAACCTCAATGGCTTCTCCAAAACCCTCAAATACTTCCTCAAAGAAACTCAAACTGAGGTTTGTTTTTACCGCTTTCGCTTTCTTGAACACTTTAACTTTTAAAAATGTAGTTTTTACCCAAGATTTTTGAAACCTGTTGTGTTATATGTTTGCTACTATTGTTTGTGATTAGAGGGTCAAATGTTCTAAGTTTTAGTCACAATTTAGATGTAAATTCCTATTTTTGAAATGAAGTTTACATATTCAATAACTGGTGACTTCGTCCCAACTGCCTCTCATTGATGGGCAGAGTCAAGAACTACATAGAAGTACTATTAGTTACAGTCTCTATAGTTAAAATTAACACTTTTTGAATAGTTACTATGTCATATAGAGTGTTATCAAAAGGCGCGCATGTTGAGTGCTTCACCTCTTAGTGGGCGTTTCAGTGCTGTCATCAAGGCTCTAAAGGCATATTTTCCTTACCAATGAGCATAATCCCGAAGAGCTGACTCTAAAAAAGTTGATATGTCACTTTATTGTAAATTTTCTTCAATTTCTTTGTCCATATATTTGGTAATCATGCTTATAGATTATAGTCTTGGACTACACATACATATTTGTAGTTTTCCTTCATTTGCGTCTTTCTTCGTTAAAGCCCACGATTTGCGCTTAAAGCTCCAACAAACCTTAGAGTTTTTTTTGAGCTTTTCGCCTTTGATAACACTGGCCATATAAATATTGAAAGAGGGAGTAGTATTTTTGGGTAAACCAAAAAATAAAGTATACCAAAACTTTGGTTGATGGAGTTTGTTGAACGCTGTTTACACTGAATTCTTTGTTGGTTTTTGTATTTCTGCCTAAATGAATCGCATTCTGTAATTTAAGTAGGATGGTTGGTTTTCCTTATTAAAAAAGGAAAGAGGATAGCTGGTTTCATGAGAAGAAGCAGAGTAGTACAGAGTCAAAATATCATTATAATCTGAGTTTGTTTGATTGAGTCATATAAATAAGTGAGAGACGGGAGATATAAAGTAGGGGCGAGGAGGCAAAAATTAGGCTATTGAGCTTGCTGAAAGGAAATGGTGTTAAGAGGAATACGGTGGGTGATATGGAAAGAAAGAAAGAAGATGTTTTGAGATCAAGGAAAAGAACATACTAACGGTCTAACACTAAAATACAATTGCATTTAAATTTGGGCTTATTGGTGTAAAATGAAATGAATATGTTTATGATGTTGATGTTGATTGTCTCATAGATTTCCTTAGTTCTCTCACTGATTAGTACTGGAACTGTAAGGCTACAATTATAACGTCCAGCAGCATCTTAGTGCTTGTGATTAATACAACTTTTGCTTACCGTTTAAAAAAATGATGTTATGAGGAATGACATGCCAACATTCCCTGGAAACTAGAAAGTCCGTATTTTTTCTTAGTTTTCCTCTTGTCTGTTATTTCGCGGAGAAGAAAATGTTCAATAAACGTTCTTTTTGCACTTGAAAAATGAGTTTTCATTTATATCCCGTATTATAGTTTTTCCTAGTAAAAGAAGAAAATTGCCTTTTCTTTTATGAAGAAGAACAAAAAAATGCTACTTAATTGAGGTTTGTTATGTAGAAGAAGCCTCCACTTTAATAAATCACATTTTATGTCATATCTGGCATTATGCTCTACAGACTGAAGTATGTGCTAGGTCACACTGGTCCCGTGTGTGAGGGTTTAACGGATTTGTTGAGAGAATACCATATGTACTTTTGTGGTCGATTCCTTCATTTTGATGGAAAATCTTGATGTCACTATTGAATCTTCAACTTGCCTATTGTACAGTCATTGAGGTCTTTGTGCTTTTGATGCAGGGTGACAGTTGGAAGTCTTGTTCCCACAGTTTGGAGGATATATTTTGCAAGTATCTAAACAACTGGTATGTTGAGAAGTAATCACTTAATAGTCTTATGATGACGATAACTGTTTGTGCTGTTCTCCCTTTCTCTCAATTTTTGTCACTCTTTTCTTTTTAGTCAGTCTAAAAAAGAATGACACATTTCTATATTCAATAACAATTCAACTTTAAAATGCCCTTTTTGTCCTTAATGAGATGATTTCTAGCCACACAAATTTCTAGGTTTGTCGATCACAAATTTCAAAAGTCTTCCTTTATTGCTAAAACTCCATGCCCAATCAAATACCTTCATATAAATTGAGACGAAGGAGTACTACTATCCTCTGTCTTGCCATATGTGGAATAAGGAATATTTGATTTTAAACCTTCCTCAAGTACACATCTATTATTATCTCCAAGCAAATTTTTCTACTTAAATTTGTTGACTGAGAGAAGTAGGTCTTGGGGTGGGGAAGGGGGCAGTAAATGGTGTCCAACACAATTGAATATGGTAGTTCTTGTAGGGGGTGGGGGTGGTCGATAGGTTCCTTTAGCAAAGCTGCTTTCTTCACGTATCTCTTACTTGACTGTGGAGTTATTATAGTAATTTTATTTTCCAGTTCCTTCACTCATGCTTTGACCTGCTGTAAAATATGCAGTACGAATAATGATACAGTCTCTAAGGGCCACAGTGAGCCAGGTAAATTTTTGTCAGTATATCTTCATTAAAACTTAGTTTCTGTCATGAAGCTTGTATTTGTGATGTTACGGGTGTTATTCTTTCTTGATTTGATCTAATACGATTTGGCATGCAGGGCCAGATGGCACAAATGGGAACAACATTGCTACCAATGCTGCTGACTCTCAGGAAACAATTAGTAAGAAAAAGAAGAAAAAGAGAAGCGAAGACAAAAATGGCGATGTTCCAGATGCTTCTCTTCCTGAAAGTGTTGATAAATCGGCGAAAAATACTACTACAACTCAAGAGGTTTTAGCAGATGATAAGGTTAGCAATCCAATTTAGATGAGTGATTGAATATCTGATCATTTGTGTTATGGCGAGAATAGTCTGAAGCATCCGAAGAGTCTGCTGTTATTCTATTGCAGGTGGACGTGCCCTTGAAGAAGAAGAAGGAGAAGAAAAAGAAGAAAACTGAGGAGCAATCCGGCGGTGTAGTACCTATAGGCAATGATAATGATGATGTTACCGAGAAAACAACTAAAAAGGATAAAAAGAAGAAGTCCAAGGAAGAGAATGGTGCTACTGAATCTAAGGATTCCAAGAAGAGGAAAAGATCAGCTTCTGATGAAAATGCAAACGAGGGAGTTGAGGGGGTTGGAACTGAAGAATCAAAACGCAGAAAGACCGATGGCTTGGAAGAATCAAAGGCAGAACAAAATGGTGAAGTCAGTGTTGGTAATCATCAGGATGAGTTGAACAATTCTGCTAAGCAGAAATCATCGAGGAAAGAACTTAATGGATCAGCAGAGGTATGCATGCATCTATTTTCTACTATTACCTTTTTGACCTTGGATTGTCAGTATGCTTAAGTCTTAACAAGCGAGGTTCGTAATTTTCTATCAATTGTTAATGTCATAGTACAACTCTTGAATTGTGGTCGTGTACTGAAGGGAATATGATTTAAAAGGATTCCTAATTTGCAGAATAATCTCAATCTTTTAAAATAACTTTTCGTCATGCTTGGATAAAGTTTTCATTAAATAATGTTGAATCATGCTTGAGTTAATTTATTAGTACCTCTGAAAATGCATTTTGATTACTATTGCAGCCAAAAACTGTAAATGCATTTCAAAGAGTGAAAATCGAGCAAGTGCAGTTTAAAGATGATAGACTAAAAGATAACTCTTATTGGGCAAAGGTAGGATCTGATTCTCAGTCCTCCATCGTCTTTACTCGTTTATGTATATGTTGGTTATTCATCCTTTACCATGAAACCGATGTTTCCACCTCTCCACGTACTGTTGTTGCAGGATGGCGCAGAAATTGGCTATGGTGCAAAGGCACAGGAAGTCTTGGGTCAGGTTAGAGGAAGGTATTTTGTCCAACTCCTGTAGAAGTTTGATGACCTTTAATTTACTCTTGATGAGGATGAATTTAGGGATAATTACATTTTTGGGCCTCCCCAAAAATGTATGTGTTTTGTATATCAAGTAGAAATATACAGATAGTACACGTAAAATATACATTTTATGTACATAACCAGTGTTTATGTTTTGTATATTTGGGCTAGCGCCTGTAATTAATTTTGGCTGACGGGCCAAGAATGAAAAAGCCCATGAATTATTAATATATAAATGAATGTTACCTAGTGGATAGTTCTTTTCATGTTTTATTCTGGACTCAGTTGTCAAACAGAGGTAGGAATACTAGATTGCTTACATTTGTAAATGTCACTATGCCTTGGAAAATCACAAATCATCTTACAAGTATACTCATCAAGATTCACTAGCAATAAACATCATTTTGCACTAAGCTTTTCACTTTTTCTCTTTCTACTTCATTCCCCTCTGCTCATATTTTTTTAGGGGGCTGGGCTGGGGTCCATATTAATTGCTATGCTCTCTAACGAGAACCGCGATCATGTTCATGGTTTATTTCAGTGGCAAAGTTTAATTATGCATTCTATTTCTGCAGGGATTTCCGACATGAGAAGACCAAGAAGAAGCGAGGTAGTTACAGAGGAGGGCAAATCGACTTGCAATCACACTCGGTCAAGTTCAACTATTCGGATGAGGAGTAGCATTCTTTCATGCTGTTGCCCAAGTAAAACTTATAAAGAATAGGAATTCTTTGTCATTATGGGTTTTGAATTTATAAGCAGAACGATAAAAGATTTCGTTAAGCTTAGAAATTGCCCCCATCAATATAATCCCAACTTTGAAACACTGAAAAAGGGTCCTTTTTTCTTGTTTTTTAGTTTCTTCAAGTGTTTTTGAGTTGTGTTAATTCATGAATTTGTATTTGTATTAATCAATCAAGTCTCTTAATATCTGAACATGAGGGATTGGTGTTTCCTTTTTATTCTCTCAATTGGTACTGTTTGTCATCTTATTTATTTTTGAACTTTTTCATTTTCATTAAGGAGATCATAAGGTTTAGTTACCCGTTTTAAGGGTTTGGTTGATTGGATCATTGGAACAGATCTCACAATATTGTGTTTTTTTTAAATTGAATTCCAAATAGTTTGTTGTGAACAATTGAGCCCCATGAGCCATGATATTGTAGCAAAGGTAGCGTCGGTATATAAAAGAAAAATTAATGGCTAGCATGAAAAGTTAACGTTCGTAGAGGATATCCAACTCCACTTTTCAACAATGACTAAGGTCTCGGGGCGTGTTTGGTACAAAAGGAAAATATATTTTTCAGAATAATACTTTCCTAAAAAATAAGTGGTTTTATCACTTATTTTTTCTTGTTTGGTTGGTGAGTGAAAAACTTTTTCTAGAAAATATTTTCTAGTGTTCCGTTAGGGAGTAGAAAATATTTTTTAGAAAAATAATCTTTATGCTGTTCTCCTCATCTCCTTTCCTCCAAATCCCTATGTTTTCTGTGCTTTCCCCACTCCAATACCTAATGTTTTCAGTACTCTATTTTTTTTAAGAATTTAATTATTCTTTTAAAAATTCGCACAAACCAAAAGGAGCTAATGTGTTGTTTTACTTTTTCACCCAAAAATTATGTTGAATTTTGTGTTGCATAACTAAAAAGAAAGTACTCTTTCTACAACATAAAAAAAAAGTATGCATGTTGTTGAATGAAAGAAAATATATTTTAATACATTGTTGAAATAAAATAGAAAGTACTCTATCAACAACATGAAGATAAAGTACTCTTAATAATATTTCTATTTAAAGTGGAGGGTGAGAGCGAGTTAGTCGGGAGTAGGGTAGGGGGTGGAATGGGGTGGGAGCGAGGGTGGGTGGAGGTGTGGGGATGGGTTGGTGGGGATGGAAATAGAGAGGGAAGGTTGAAAAAGAGTTTTGGAAAATATTTTTCCTTTCTCTTGATAGGGAAGACATTTTCCTCCAATTGAAGGAAAATGAATTCATGAGAATAATATTTTTCAAAACATTTAAGTCAACCATATATGAGAAAATTGAAAATATTTTCGCAAAATATTTTTCTTCATATCATACACACCCTTAAGTGTTTCAAGGTTGATCCCCACGTATATGTGCGAAAAAATAAATATAAGTAGAATTAAGTATATATTATAAAATCTACAGTCTCACTTCAGAATTTATGGTGTCTAAATTCTAAATCTATAACAAACAATATCTTACCTATTCGTATTGACCTCAAATCCTCCAACCTCTTCACCTTACGTCCTAATCAAGCATAGCATAATACCCCCAACAACGTATCTTTTATCTATTATTAAAAAGAAAAAAGTCTGCCATGAATATTCGCCAAGTGTCGCGTGAAGAAAACGGCGTGTAGCAATTTTAGGACATAATTAGTTATTTTAGTTAAAATTAGTTTATTTTTTGAATTTGATTTCAAAATAATAAAATAAAAAAAATTAATTTACCAAAAAGGAATAATAGATGAAGAAGTTACGAAGAAGGAATAGAATTTGGGAATACGATTGTGGAGGTTTAAAAATAATATATCAATTTCTTTTCATTCATTAAAAATTAATTTACTAAGAAGGAATAAAACTTCGGAAGCCATTCATGCGTGCCTAAGGAGTCTGCGCCACGATGTTGCCCCATGATCTCAACTCCTAACCCACTAATCCTTCTTCTTCCTCGGATTCCCAGTAACATGATTTTTCAGATCAGTTTTACGCTTTTGCAGTATATAACTCCAATTCTTTCTCCTTTCTTTGCATACCACTCAACAATTCTGGATTACAGGAGGTGACTTCTATGATTTGTAATTCTAGAACATTCATTAAATTTCTAAAAAGAGCAACGAATTTTTACTTCTTTCTTCCTTTCACTCCAGATTATGAACAGATATTTAATTAGAATATAGAAAAGCAACAAATTTTCCAGTTCTTTCTTCCTTTCACTCCTTAGATTTTCTTTTCTTTTCTTTCGTTATTATATAATTTCTTCAATAGAAAAAGTAACAGGCTACTAATAATTGCATTTGAAATCCAGTTCTAAGCTTAATCGCTTTTATATCCATGTTAGTCCCAATAGTTTTCAAGAATATTAGGAATTAATTTAATTCTAACTTTCTCCATAAACATATGCCTGTTAAATGTTAAAAATTAATTGTGCATTTTTTTAAGGTTGGAGATCCAGTGAAAGATTACGAGTATTGGACAAGGCCAGAGAACATGAAAACACCACAAATTCTACTACTGATGGATCAAAATATTTGTGGAATAGAGATTGTTGTTGAGACTTTTGTACCATTTACTGCTACTTTTGTTGTATTTCGCGGAACCAGCCGTAACTATGCCCGTCAACTTCATGATTAAGAGCCCGTTTGGATGCGCTTATTTAAGTGACTTTTAAACCAAAATAGCTTTTAAGCCATAAGTTAGGAATTCTAGCTTTTGACTTTTCGTTTGTTTTTGTCATTTTAGCTTAAAAATAAGTGCTTAAAAGCACTTTTTTTACTCTAGCCAAATACTGCAAAATGACTTAAAAGTTATTTCGGCTTAAAAGCACTTACAATAATCCAATCCAAAGTACAAAATGTTTAATTGAAAATGAAAGCCATAGATTCTTAGTGGTGATAATTTTCAATAAGTTATTGACATATAATTTAACAAAGTCACACATGGTGTGCCTGCTGAAAAGGTACCTTAATAAGCTTGATATATAGGAACTACAACGAATTAATGTCGACAATTCATTAATTTGATTCCTTATCTGGCCATGACATATTTTCAGGTACAAGCAATCATGCATTTTGATGCAAGTCCACTATTTGTGCCTTCATAAACTTGATTTGGTGCTATCATAACACCACAAAATCCAGATCAATGTCAGTTTGCAAGCTGCAAGTATTGAACTAAGTGCAGATTTTACTATGTTGCTCATGCTAACCATGCAAATATGTATTTTTGTTTCTTGGTGGTTATCGCTGGAGATTGAAAAATACGAATGCATTAGTCCATGCTTTTGAGGATTCTGATGGCATATGACTAAAGTTTATTTGAAAAACAGTCGCAACCTGTAAAGTACTTGACTGAAATAATGATAAATTTAATTTTTTTCTACCCAGCCTCTCCTATTAACAAAGTCCATATGCGAATCTTAACGATGAACTATGACATGAATATTGTTCTTTCGTCATATGTCGATATCATAACAGAATGAACGATTAGGAGGACAATTGTAAATCTTTGATTATTTAGTGAAGATTCATCTTCTAATTTTGTTTACTAAAATCATATAGCAGACGAAATATGAGAGATGATATGGACTTTACTTATGTCGAGTGTTTCCTATATACATTTCACCATTTTGACGAGAAAGTACATCTTCTTTCCATTGGATGTATCAATGGAAAGAAGTGGTTCTTATCCATTTTAAACCTTATAATTGAGGAGCTTGAAAACTCTAACGATGATAATTCAAGTCAATTGGTTGATTTATTTGATTAATAAAAGTAGAAGCATACTTTAAGTCCTAATGAATTTGTATGATTATTTTTTGGTTATATCTTTCATTTTTTTTTCGAGGTATATTGGAATGATTTTTTTAAAAGGAAGTGGAAAGTCGCTGAACAAATGATGCGTTCTTTTTCAGGTGTTGTTACTCGCTTAAAAAATTTAACATTTTGGGGTTAATTTTTCTTTTCTTTTGCTGCCAGTTTTTTCACTCAAGATAAATGGTGCGTGATTCTTCAAGTGTTGCTATTCACAGAAAATAAAATTCGAATCAACTGTGATGTGTGAATATATTGACAGGAAGTTGAATTTTTGTGGCTTTCAAGTATGTGAAATCAATTGTCAGTAGCCACTTTGAGTTTTTTTATTCATTTTCTTGTGTAGTCGATAAATTCAATCACTAATTTTGTACGTAGAGAAAACTTACAAACAATTATAGACTCATATGTGAAGCTCAATTTTATTCGATATTGTGTTGCGAAGGGAGCCGATTCGAAATATGTGCATGAGATTGTAATTGGGTCTTTGGTTGCTTTGTTTAATTCTTTTCAATATGAAACACAAAATTTAGTTTGCAATATAGACCTGTGTCTACTATATTTTTTTTTTTCTTTGACACAATCTGCGTATTGCACGGATACATATACTAATTTATAATAAACAAAAGACAATTTTCACTATTATATGTTTACTAATTTTAGCACTAAAGCGATTGCGTAGGGTTTGGTATATATATGATTTATACTAAAGTTTAGTGCAGAAGAAAGAGATAAACGCAATGGACGGTGGAAGTCGGCCATTATCCAAGTCACATTCGTCGTCATCTTATGCTCTTTGGAAACGGATCAATCTTTCTCACCATGCAAATCCAAATAACCTATTAGCCAATGAAAAAAGGGAGAGATACCCTTCACACAAAAGCAACTATATAAATTGTGATAATTGTTCCACCTTATATTTCTAATTTTCAATCACAAAATTACAAAGTGCGATAATATATTTCATCATATTATATTATAAGTGTAAAATTTTTCAAATTATCATATTATATTATAAGTATAAAGATTTTTAGATAATGTTATTTCATTAAATATATATAAAATTGATCATTTAGTTGAGATCCTAATAAATGGTAGTATTCAATTATCCTTCCCATCTTTCACGTTTTTTGTCAGTTTGCTCCTTTGAGCTTCCACTATTAAAATCATCAATCCAAAACCTTTTTGTATGCTTGATATTTTTTCGTACAAAAATGCACACAATATATTGTCACTTCATTTCTTTTACAGTGCATTGGCATAAATTTTCTCTCCCGTAAAAAGACAATAATCTTTTGGCTTTTGCTTTCCTATTTGGCAACAGACACATTTTATTGGTAAATTACAGTCTTTTTCTTCTATGTACAAACTTTTCTTTCCCTTTATTATTTTGTTTCAGGACTTCATGAAATTTAGTCTGTCTTTTAGACTTTTGAATTTCTATGCATCATCATCTGATATGTGCTGAATTACTTCATTAATCCCAATTCAAAAAATGAAAAAGAAGAAAATATCTCCTTTCATAGTACTAAGCTTTCCTTCATTATTATTATTTTTAGAGCCTACAATCCCTTTTTTTTTCAAAAATAAAAAAATTATGCTCGTGTTGTCCTAGCAGATAAAAGCCTGACTATAGAGTATTGGATTATGTTGTCACTGAAACAAAAAAAAAAAAAAAGAGAAAACAAAAGCATAATTTATACAAGATCAAAAGATGTAAAAAAAAAAAGAGATTCGGTTTCTATTCCTATTATAACGTTTCTTATTGTTATTTGTGTATATAAAATATAATGATTCCGCAAAAATAAGGGAGTTAGCTCAATCTATATATTGAACAGGCTATTCACAGACTTATATAGATATTAAAAGTAACAGTAAAAGTGAAATATTCATATTCACATGTAAATTATATTGTTGAAGTATAAAAGAACAAAAACAATTGTCAAGCTTAATGTTTGATATGTTAGACAAACTGTAAAGTTGTTTGAACATACTTTTCAGATTTTATTATATAACTTTTACAAAATTTCTAAACTAATTTATACTCATTGTATGGAGTATGCGTGCAAACGCGCGTATCCAAAACTAGTATTAATCAATAACACAAGCAGATGAAAAAGGAAAAGAAGAAAACAGCCGTACACTCACTCACACACACACAAACTCTCCTTATAGAAACTGAAGACAGAAATTAATAGCTCAAACATAAGACAGAAAAGAGCACAATACCATTAATCAGAAAGTTAAACCAACAAATCTGTTTTATCAATCTTTCATAGCAGCACAATTGGTTATGCATAATCAATTACTAAAATTATTTTCTGAAAAAAGAAAATGGCATGTCCTTCAATTCCACTTTTAATGGGGTCATGGTCATCTCAGCAATTTCCTGGAAATTTCCTAAAGCCAATTAGAATGACCAAGACTTGTCAACTACTCATGATCTATAACCAGAAACATAAAAGGAAAAAGGATTAGTTGCAATTTAAAGAGTGACATCAGTTTAGTATTTTTGAAGACTTTGCAATAATTCTCATATAACTTCCTTTCTCACTTTCCAACTTCACAACTAGTAGCAGCAACACACTTTGAGCTTAAGTGATTCTGCCTTTTGGTCACATCAGAGTAAGAACCATGAATTGTTTTTTATTATTCTTTCAAGTAAAGTATAGTTTTCTTTACTTCAAGTTCTACGCGCATTTGGCTTTAATTTCTTCAATATTATCTTTAGATTCTTGATTACATTCTTGACACCTTGTATTAATTCTTTTTAGGTTGGTGGATTCGAGAAATTGCCTATTTGGATTGATTCTTGAGGACTTTTCCTTCACCTCAACGTTTAACTATTCACAAGGCAAGTATATTTCACTTTATATCCATACATAAACTATTAAAAGTAAAATGAATAATTGTGCATTAATTTGATTCTTTTCATATACTGTTTCTTTTTTACAATGAAAACACAAAATTTTATTTTTGGATAATGTGATAGAAAGGACATATGTGTGTCCAGGAAGTTTGATGTCTTTCAGTAGGAATTAAGTTGTCTGTGGACAGTCTAATATCCAGATATTATCCGGGAAAAAGTGAGGGGGAAAAAAAGCAAAAGAACAAACTTTTTGGTAGTACATTGCAATAATTCTTACTTACCTCGTTGACTTTAGTACTAGTAGACTTGACCAAAAAACTACATTAACAAACAAAAGGGTGGCGAAATTAAAAATAAATTATGTGACCATCTAATCTAAAGGTTTAAATATATTGTTAATTATATAATTATGTAACAACTTCACATACTCAAACTCAACTTCATTATTTGGATGTTCGTCTACCTCGTCCATGTCCATTTGATTCTTCCATACAAGCCACACTTCTCATCTTTCTCCTTTAAGAAAACCAATGCACTCAGAACTTGTTCAGCCAATTTCGTATTTGGTTTCTTTAGTTTTTCTTCATATAGTTGCAATTTGCAAAGTTTGGCAAATTAATTCATCTTTATATGGTTATCGTGCTTAATACGCAGAATAAAGAATATATTGATTCGTTACAAATAGCAATTTAATACGAAACTTGACTGTGTAGAGGATATTCTGATTAATATCACAATTTCCAAACGTACTATAACAAGTTCGACATTCAATATGCTTTCAGACCATTAATAATGGTCCGTTTTATAAACATGTGGAAAAAAAAACATGTCTATTAAATTAGTAGGGTCTTTCCAACTCTTCTACAAAAGTAAAGAGCAGCCCAATATACTAAGTTCCCGCTGTGTGAAGGGTCCAGGAAAGGATCGGATTACGAAGGTTTAATGTACACAGTCTTACAAGAGACTGTTTTTGACATTCGAACCGTGACCTACAAAAGTATCCGGAGAAAAGAAAGAAAGTAAAAGTAACTAGAGTTAAGTTAAATTTGATTTTTATGAGTTTTAAACGATATATCTAAACAATCAGAATAAATCTAAGTAAATTAATGTAACTTCCCAAAGTGCACGTTTGTCCTTTTCCTCATATTTATGTGGGATGCATCTTCAGTTAGCCCACCGACTAAACTTCTATTTTAGGAATTATATAATATTAGTCTCCAGTCTCCACTGTCTGTAGAATGAAGAAAGGTACTGCTCTGGGTCGTGATTTGCAGGTTGGAAAGCCACAAGTAACACTAACATACAGATAATTAATTAGTTGTTATACACAACTGCTATGCAACGAAAGAAAGAGATCAAGTAAATAAAAGGATAAATTAAGCTCCCATTGATCATTATATAGGCACTTTTCGAGTTGCTTATATTATAAGACGCTTAAAGTAGGTTTTACTAGTGCATCGATAACTTTTAAGTTTAATTTCATGGAAATATCTAGTCTCCTCAGCCTCTTCTATTAAACTGATTATCCATAGCCCATTTGACTGAAGAATAATTAACTTAACAGTCGTTCACCAAATCGTTTAAACTAAAAATAACCAGCAGATTTATAATATAATATATATATATATATATATATATATATATATATATATATTTATTTATATATTATAGGTATAATCATGTATAATGCACACTAACTAAAAAAAATATACAATGAATTTAGTCGACTTATTTGTGTAAAGATTCCTAATTTAATTGTAAATGACTAGTAAAATGAAAGTTGAGTACATATATCTTTTTATTGTTTAGTATCCACATGAGAGAAGATGAGAAGATGTAGAAGTCACTAGTGCTCGATCAAGTGGGATGAATACAAAATATCAGAGTTAGGTAGATACATTTGATATCTATGCTAGTAGAAGGTAATATATATTCGATGGAATAGTTGAGATGCGCGCAAGTTGATTCGGACATCACGTCATAAAAAATAAATAGGGTATAGATCACTTTTAATCCACGACTGAAACTATTTACATCCGGCAGCTGACGAGCGCAAAACACAACACGAAATTGATGCTCGCTAATCAAATATAGTCCAGTATAATATCGTCTCCACAAGGATTGGATTTAAACAATGTTCAAGTAATTCCTGGTTTAATCGCTATTAAGGAGGATCAACACTTGAGTTAAATGATTATGATCTAAGTTTAACTACTAAAATAACGCAATGAACCGATAGCAAGGAATTGGGGATTCATAGAGTGGTTTCTTATCACTGTGAGGGATAAGGGTTTGATAGGATAGGTGCAAGATAGCTATTTGGGACTTAACTCTAGTTTAATTCACTCTAATATTCTAATGATTTTAACGAATTCACTCGACAATTAGTTCAAACGTGTAGGCAAGACTCCTCTCTCAATTAAATCTTAACTCTACGAGATAAACTAATATAAGCAATGTGAAGTATGCAAGCATGCATTAATGGATTGGTCCTTAGGAAAACGTCTCTCGAATATTCTCCTAATTTGATTCAATCAACAATTCAATAGGCTCTTCTGATTACTTAAGAGAATCAATGAATTAAATAAAATAAAATAATGCAAAGACAATCACCAAAATATTCCTCTTTCGAGTAAATAAACTGATGAATAAAGTTTCAACAATTCAAAACTCCATAAACGAATTCAAGCAAGAACTAGAGTTAAAATCCACAAATATTTATCAAAGCACCATCTCCATCAAACCCTAAGGTAAATTACTCCATAATCATGGAAGAAGTCATCAGAAATATAATAAAGAATGAGAAAACATCAATCTAACGCTACAATCCAAACTCTCGTATTGAATTGGCGGAAAAATGACCTCCAATGCTATCCCAAAGGTTCCAAGGTCAAAAGTCCCCTCAAAAATGTCTTTTTGGTGTATTTATATCCTGTAGGAATGGGCCCAGGCGAAATTACCTTTTTCAAGCCGAAACAGGACAACTACTCTGAGAAAATTACATAGGCGCCCCGCCCCTATGGGGGCCGCCAGTGGAGAAGTTCAGAGAGCAGGTTCTGACATACGGCAGAAATTTCTACTGTCGCGCCGCCCCATGCGGTGCAACAGTGCATTTTTTACAGAGTGATTTGTTTTGTCGATTTTTGATATCCAGACTTGGCTCCCGATCCCCAGAACGCGATCCCGATGTAATCCCTTGGACTTTTACTCATACTTCAAAGCTCCAAACTATTCCATTTAGCTCCCGAATATCTTTCTAACTCGAAATCACTTCCTACAAGGCATAAAACACATAATAAGTGCAAATCACCATTATTTAAGCTCAATCACAAGTAAAATGCAGTGATTAGAGTGCAAACTAGGACTAAAACACGTGATTCCAGTCTACCATCAGTAGCCGCAAATAAAATTTATATATTTTTTCTATATAACATATAGAAATGTATATATATACAAAAAATATACAAAAGATATATATTTTTTCGGCTATTATTTTGAGTGCGACTATACAGTGTCATTTCCCAATTAAAAATTCACTAGTTATCTGTCACGACCCAAACTAGAGGGCCATGACTAGCACCCGACCATACTTTCCAAGCACCAACATACATTTTATCTAACCTTCTTTATTATCTTTTAGGGCTGACGAGATCAATATAAATGGTAGACATGGATCATGGACAACCAACAATAAAATATGATGGCATGAACATACATAACATGGGATGACCACACAATCAAGAAACTATATATAAGGTACGAGCTACCACGCTACCATGAAAGACTATACAACAAAAACCAGCCAACAAGGCACACCAAACTATACATGAGTCGACACCTGTCTATGAGCCTCTAAAGTGTTACACCCCAACTTTGGGGAGTGTGGCCGGCACTCGGCACCCGAAGGCCCGAGCGAACCAACCATAGCATCTGTGACATGTAATATGAATAATAGGCCGACAAGGCTGCAATATGACACTAACAAGAACCAAAATGTATAATCCTACACACAGAAGAACCCAACAACAACCTATATATATATATATATATATATATATATACATATAT
>MCJB01048378.1:0-29829 GCA_002018475.1 Nicotiana obtusifolia | reverse complement strand
CGGTATCCTCCGTACACTTTATCAGGACTAAATCCTCATCAAGAATTATATAAGAATCAGGAAGTACCAACAACATTGATAACATAAGAACAAGAGAAGCAACATTAACGTCAATCGTTCCATAAGAGGGGAAACAATGTAAGTATTGCTAGCTTCTAAGAGTAGAGTTTCTTTGGAAGCTCGTTCATTACATTACGCACCATCGAAGTCGTGCAAAAGAAGGAAAGGGATAGCCTCACATACCTTGTATATACTGCCCCAATCTCAGGCTATGCAACTGTCACAACTCCTTAGTCTACAATAAGAGAAACGATACTATCGTTATCATTTAAGCATTATAACTATTATGTATCGACCACAACCTATTTTACGATGAAACGGACAGCACCTCCCCTATATATATGACTTCACACAATTCAAAACAATCATCAAACAGCCCAAACAACATCAATAATAATCATATTGAGCCTCCCAAAATAGTCCACGCATAAGCTAATCACTTCATATATACGATGGCCACCGTAGTCGTGTCAAACGACCCGGAAATGTTACGAAGAACTATCAGCCCACAACTCTAAATCTATATGGTGTTTCTCCACACCCTACTTCCTCCAAAACTCCACAAAACAGTAGTAAAACACGTAGCTCAACAGCAACACAAAACAATCCACAAAACAGTCCGCTACAAGTGAATAACTCGAACTCACGGCTCCGATCACCGTCCCGTGAGTTCTTACATGTATAGAACGAATTACCATGAATTCATAGGAGAAAAAATGTATGAAATAGAGCAGTAAACTTACCTTAATTGTTGGATAACTCAGCCCTTTCCTTGGTTCTTCAAACTCTAAGTTTCATCCCCAATTAGAACTTGAAAGAGAGGGAAAATCGATTAGGGTTTGTGTGGGATTTTTGGGGAGGAGTTGCAGGGGTTCAATTTGGTTTTGAAGGTCTGAAATAAGGGTGAAATAACTGAGTTTATAATCCCTCAAAAGTCCTCTCTTGGACGACTTTGGGACTTTTCATTTTGTCCTCTAATTTTGGCAAGTAGGTGATGTACCTACTTGTCACCTACCAATCTGCGCAGGTCTGGAAAATACAATTATTTCTATACTCCGAGATCGTATTGACAAACGGTTTAATGCATTGGAAACTAGACTCATAGATCTTTAATTTGGTAGGTTGATCACCCCGTAATTCCTTGTAAATTGGGATAAAATCTTAGAAACATTTGACCTAATGCTTAAGTAAAATTATGAACCTAAGTTGCGACAACTTTTGTCGACTTTTATTTCATAACTCGTTTGACTTCAACACTTATGATAAGGATATTATATGATTCAAATACCTTAAAAAAGACCTCTTGAGTGTATTAAGCACTTCTAGGTTTACCCGAAAATATGAATTACAACATCCTTGATTCGTTTAACTCCTAATACTTGTTAATCACCCTTGTACACCCTTATATCACTTAAGACCAATAGGATTAACTTCTTATCATCTCAAAGATAATTACTTCTTGGATTTATGTTAAATAACACATGGCATGAACTAACACGTGTGGATATGGGTTGTAACATTATCCCTTCATCAAGATTTTAAAGTCTCCTGTTTATTTGACAAAAGATGAAAGACAAGTTAGATGTATCAATTTAATTTGTTTGAAAAAACATTTAAGTGTTAGTTATCGACTTAATTTCGTAGTGTTGAATCATTTGGATATAGATGTAGATCGTTTAGCAACTAATTGAATGACAAGAAATTGTAGTGTTTAGATGAAGCCATGAAATTAATGTGCTACACTTTCTTAGTGTTGTTAATTTAACCCTCTTAATTATGTAATTTGTGTATTTTTTGTTTAATCATCTGGTACCTGAAAGCTACATACTTGTTTAATCAAGTTACATATCGAGGCGGATCTACAATTTGAACTTTGTGTGTTCAAGTTTGTGATTTTACCACAACCCATTGATTTACTAGATTCAAAATCTATTATGTATTAATTTTTTTACTATATATACAGAGCCTGAATCAAAACTACTAAGTTCATGAACCATAATAAAAATTAACACTATATTTGTCTCTGAATATAGGCCGCAAATAACCTATATAAGAGGGAAATGCTTTCTACTAAATTTTTTTGATTCTCATAGCTTGAATTTGAGACCTATGAAATAGAGATGGAGCGATTCTATCCACCCACAAAATTGGTTGGTGGTGTAAATTAATTATGCACTGGCATTGGTACAAGAACTAGATTATTCTCTGTTTAATTATGTGGATATTAACCTGCCTTTCTTCGTTCATCCACATATATACGATTCTTTTTCAATGTACGTTCTAGCTTAACTTTATGGTGATTTAGAAATGAAGAAATATATACAAACACAGAGTACACCAAAAAGACATAATATAGCTAAAACGTATCTTTTGGTTACGATCATAACTTGGGAAAAGATGTAACCTGAAGTACTAAAGTCAAGACAAGTAAAAACGAAAGTGACTTGGACCTTTTAAGTAAACCAACACATTTTACTTGAATTACGGCTTCTTTATGAACGTTTGCTCCCCCACTGTTGATTTCGTATTAAATTAATATAAGGATGTTTGACTTGAAGTATTACGGCTTCGGTCTGAAATCAGCTCCCATATTTGAATTTGAATGAAATAGGAATACTTCGACTTAGGGTGTTCATCAGTTGGTAAGGTATTTTATTTGGTTCGATATTTTTGATATTCGATATCTTAAAATGTTATATCAATATCATACCTAATTACATTTTATATGATTCGATTTTTTTTCTTTCGATTTTGGTTTATTTGGTGCGATAATTTCGGTTTATTCGACTTAAAAATTAACTAGCACATAAAGTCATAGACTGTAATATTTTTAATTAAAATACTCAATGAAAACATTCTAAACTCACCTGACCGTGGACAAAAATTTTGTCCAAAACCGTCAAGTATCAACTAAGAGAAAAAAATATACATAAAGGAATACATTTAATATTGAAAATATTATGTTACTTTGCTTAGAGTTAATTGTTGAAATTAGAGAATACAACAATGACTAGTCCAATATATGCAACAACAATACAAGAGTAACGGAGTAAGAAACACCTCAAAACTGTTGAAATATTACGTTAAACTACTTGAAAACCTAGAGAGTAAGAATTAGAATCTGCATCATACCTTGTTCCGTACATTGGTTTTACTGCCAACTTCAACATGAATGCCAAAGAAAATTATTGTGCAACTTAGTATGTTAATCAATAATATCTGTAATGTGTAATTTAGTATATATTTCGGTACGGTAACGGTATTTCGGTATTATATTTTTGAATACCAAATACCATATCTAATATCAAATTATTTTAAGAACTTAAACCAAATACCATACAAAATACCAAAATACCAAATACTATATACCAAAATTTTCGGTTTCGGAACGATAATTCGGTATTTACCATATTATGCACGGCCCTACTTCAACTAAGTTGATGCAGTCAAATATCTTTATAGCAGTCGTGCTTGTTCCGATATTTTTTAGATGTTATAGTAAAGTGTTGTTATGGATTACATATATTATAATATAATATAAAAGACCGAATTTAAAAAAAACTTGAGTTTCATAATAATAAATGACAGTTATATAAAAATATAATTATAGAAAAGTATAACAGTATCTATTATTTTTCACAGGCACTGATCAAATAACTATGCCCATCTAGAATTATGTAAAATGCTGAAGAGACGGTGGCGCACCGATCTTAATGAGGACGCTCAGTTTCTAAAAGAACATAAGTAACTTCTCACGCAAATCTCACATCAATAAACCATAAGAAAAATTATTATTTGTAGAAAGAAACATTTGTAATATCCTTAAACCTTCTCGACACATTTAAAATCGTGTCAAGCCTAGGACAAAAGTGGATAATAATACAAAAATTTAGATCAGAAAAGATACAATATTATATATAAATTATAATACAGAGATTAATTATATAAGAATTAGTAATATATGAATTATTTTTTATTGGGTATTTAATTCATTGCATTAAAATTAGACATACAACATATCATTAAAGTACTTATTTATTTTTTAAACTAGAAAGAAACGAGTTTACAATTATATCCTTGAATGCTCGACCTACATTTGCTTCTAGGAAAAAGACAAGATAATTTTATCTTTTTTACTTTTTTATCCATATATGAGTTACACATAAATTAGTTATTCCATGTTAGGATAATACACCAATTTTGTATTAAGTTATATAAGAATTAATTATATATAATTCGAAATTTAAACCAAATATTAAAATGAAGTTATACAAAATTAAATACCATGATTAATTTTCCTTATACACCGTGCCAAACGACCCCTTAGTAGTAGAAACCTTTAATGAGTTTATTATCCGGATATACGGTTCTAAAACTGAAAAGCCATCTCCAACTGTAGTTATATTTTGCATACCCACATTACTACGGATCAATTGAATTTGTGGCTCTATAAACTTATTTTTAGTTTTATAATCCTATTTTTTTTACACATAAAAAATTTACTTTTATATATAAAAAATTTGTTTTTTACAGACAAAAAATATTTAAAAGAAAATATTTTTTTAATTTTTAAAATTATAAAGGACATAATATATAAATAATAAACATTAATACCATGTCTGATTCCAAAATTAAATAGGTCGACACATAAAGAAGGTTTCTCTTCCTTGAAAAGCTAAGAATAGACAAAAGTAGCTTAGTCAAGGGGACGATTGAATTTCAATCACATTAACTTTTCTCGTTCCACTTCGTAGGATAAGTCGCGTTAAGTAGGAATATCTTAAAAGATGAAAGTAGCACTAGTCAGGTCGGTATGCTAATTAACTAAATTGGATTGAAGTTCAAACCCTTCATCATATTTCACTATACTTTTATCCCATAATTGCAAATACAGTTAAATATTTTTATAATAATATTTTTATATAACAATTATTCATTATAAAAGTCAAGTTTTTTTTTGAATCAATTTTTATATTATGTTATACAGTCAAACCTTTTTATAACAGTCTTGTTTGTTCCGATATTTTTTGACTGCTATAATAAAGTGCTGTTATAAAACACATATACTATAACATAATATAAAAATCTGTTCCGATAAAAATTTTGACTTTTATAGTGATTATTATAAATATGTCTAATTGTAATAAATGTATTTTATAACAGCACTTTATTATATCAGCTAAAAAATATTAAAATAAATAAAAATGATATAGAAAGGTTTTACAGTATATTTCTTTAATTTTTCACATTTTATCAGCCCTTGTCACCTTATAAGAAGTCGCTTTCTTCTTTACTTGTTTTTGGTGCTAAAGAGATTGGGAGTTGTTAGTCGGCAACTCAAAAACTTGCTTTCAAATTTGCTTTGCTGGCTTTCATGTCCCCTTGACAGACGCTTGACGTGCAATCAGCTGCTCATGACTCATCAACTCATCAATCATAGCTTGCTTTATTTTTTTTAACAGTCTTTTCCTAGCAATTTACACACAAAGGTAAATTAGGACAAGTAAACAAGGATATCCTTTCATATTTACTAATTGTAGTTTGAGACGATCATGTGATTCAATATCATTAAAAGCCCCTCTAAACTTAGAGTCGAACATCCAAATTTAGGGTAATTAGGATTAGACATAGTTTGAGGAGGAAATTAATAATTCAAATCAAGTTTAAATATATTATCAGGTATTTCGCGCCTAACTTGATATATATGCTTTCGCTTGAATCTAAGACAACTGAAAAATATCGACATATAAGCCCGTTATTTCAATGCTGCATCCACACAAGCCTCTGGTCCGACATCGGCCATTCGGAAGGACACAACCTTGGCCAGACTTTCGAGTTTTATCCACCTACCACGAATATTCTAGATGATACATCGCTTGAGGGCATACTTACATTCCCCAACTGAGCAAAATCAAAAAATTTACATTCAAATCTCACTGTCACTTGTTATCGGCAATAAGTTTCACATGCTTAATTCCTGTAAGAGCCGTGTATTAAAAATATAATTAAATATAGTAGTAAGTAAAATGCACACTGTCTAACAATTAATCTTTATGAGATAAGATGGTCGCAATTTAACATTTCTTGGTTGGATTGTCTTGCTTTGGAATATATTATTATTAGTTGTTAAATAGCTGGAACAAATACGTGCTAAAAATGCAATTTACTAATCAGTTGTTTTTAATGGAGTATTGAAAAAGAAAAAGGAAAATGAAGAATCTCGTTATCATAAAGGGCCTGCATCCAGCGATTACTGAATATAAACGTTTGGCATTCTTTAAAAAATATTCTTTTCTTTCGAATGAAGCATAACTAGAAAGGAAAAAATATAGTATTAAAAAGAAAGGAAGAGAATATTTATGTTTTATTTATTAATGTAAGGAATGATATAAAAGGGCAGTCGACCATAATTAACAGTCACCCATTAGTTCTGTTCAGATAGCGGTGAATATCTTTGGTATAAATTAAAAGGGCATTCGACCCTTATGCAATATGTTTTTGTTGAATGGAATCAATCTAATCATTTAATTTATTACCCAAAACAGGAAAAAAGTCTTTGGTAATGGAAGTCAAAGGTTTCATCATCATTTCCTTTTATAGCCAAAGAATTGAAGTATTTCTTTTTTTATTCTTCCTCTCTCTCTTGCCTTTTTTATTTATTTATTTATTTATTTAAGAGGAGTTCTTATCTTAGTTTCTATCTATAAATTTCAGCTTTATATTTAGCAGTTTCTGAAAGTTAAAAGAAGAAGAAACAAGGGAGACGAGGAGCCTTTCGGTGTTTGTGGTACGTTCCAATATCTGATATTGCTTTCATTTTGTTTTTTTTTTTCTTGGGTTATTTGCCTGACTAATAATCTAAATTGCACAATAGGAAAAAAAAATGAAACCTAGATTTTAAAGAATTTTCATAATCACGATATTATATGCTTATATTTGGTTTTATTCCGCATTGTACAATGCCATTAGTATTTTTTCCATTAACTAGAGGAATATACTAGGAATTATAATTGGTGCAAGAAAAATTATTGTCTGTAAATTACAGCGTCAAATAGTTTATATAATTGTATATACAACCACCATATCATTTGAAACTCCGTATAGGTTTCACGATCGTTTTTAAAATGTGTTCTTCTATTATATATATATATATATTTTCCCGTTGTCTTCTGAAGTGAGATACTTGATAGATACACTTCTAGTGGCAAGATCATATTTCAAAAATAAACTTTATTGTACAATAATTCATCTTAATTAGTGTAATCACATGCAACAGAGAGAAGAGAACCCATAATAGTGATCAATAACAATCCGGGTTTGTTTAATTAAGAAAATGAATTTGAAAATCTTTAAAAACATTATGTTTCTTGCATAAACTTCTCAAACAAACACTATCCCAAGGCGAAGGAGTTCCTGTAAAAACTCAAACAAATGCCACCTAATTATGACACTAAATATAAAACACATACTTTTGAAGAAGCAATTAGATACGCCTTTTTAAGTTGTCATTTTCAGTTAAACCAGACAATACCAAAATATAAAAATATACTTCTCCTAAATACGTAGCTAACCCCCAGAAGAGGAAATTAATATTTAAAGACTCATATAAAGTCATAGTCATGTGGGGGCATTTGTTGGGAGGCACAGCAATGTCCTTAATATCTTGTATGGTGCATGTAACCCAACTGTCCTTGTAAATAAAGTTATATATTCGCAATATTTATTTTTTAATAAGAGTCGTTTGGCTGTAGTATTAAAGCAACCAATCTATAGTATAAATTTTGTATAAGATTTCGATTGATATCATAAGTTATGTGACAATAATAAAAATACGTGTATTAGTAATAAATAATAATTCACATAAAGATAAACTTTTTTGTACTAAATCATTCATGTATAATAATTTTTTATTGTTAATCACTCAATTAGACTTAGTAATGAAGTCAGAAAATTCAATAAGGGTGGACAAGTCTATTTTTTAATCAATAACAAGTAATATTCCCTGTACATAGTATAATTTTACGGCGAAGATTGTTCAGTACGTGGTCATACATAGTTTCGCCCTTGATTAGACTGTCTACATCACACGCCTTACAATTTGTTTAGATGGTCGTTACATATAACATTGTGTCATATTGTTGCTTTAAATACAATGTTTGTTTTGATTGTTATTTAAATTTTATTGTATCGTATCGTTAAATCTGTCGTTACGTAACGACGAAAAGTGTCATTTTATGGAACGACCGATTTGGTGTGATCGCGTCGTTCTCTTATTTTTTTCCTCGTCTTGCCCTTCCATATTATTAAATAATCTTATTTTATTTTTTACCTAACTTTTTATATGATAATTCTATCTTATGCCTTACTTTTTTTTTAATAATATTGCAAGTTTATTCTTAATATTGTTGGCGCATGACATCATGAAACGACGGAAAACAATACAATCTATCCAAATATTATATACAATCAAACGATACAGTACAATATAATATATTATATTATGAAGCAATACATAATAACTATCCAAATAAAATGTTACAGTATGATCCTTTCTTGAACCTCGCATGCATACGGAATACCTTATATACCGTACTGCTTTTTTGTTAATCAGTCAATTAATTATTCCGTACTATAAATCTCAACATAATTAGTCAGAGAGACAAACAATCCTTAAAAACTTGTCGTGGTTTTATTATATTACTGTAGTCATTATTTTAATAGTGTTATGGGAGAGTAGTAGGTTCCACCAAATTCCACGTATCCTCCAACGTGCCTCCCTTTTAGGGATTCTCAAGATACAACAAAAGTTAAAACCGCGTTATTTTTTTGCAAAAGAAATAAATGAATTATTTTATTCCAAAACACCATATTCAAGAAACAAAAAAGTAAGATTAAATAATAAAAAAAAACGCGTTTCTGAGAAAATGAAAAAGCTAAAGACTAGCGTGGTCCAGCCAGATTGGCCTGCTTCATGAGAAAGGATCAATAAATGCATTTTACAATATTTGACTTTAATTTCCTATAAGTAAATTAATTTCCTACTTAAAAAGTAAAAAATACAGCATTTTTAGTGTTCACTTATTCCTCACGCAACAGACTTACTATAACAGAATTGCTTACTTACTTAGTACGTAGGTTAGGTATCAAATAAAATCATACTTGTAAATTACTCTATAACCACTGTCAAAGTCAAAAGAAAAATAGCAGTTGCCAATATTGGGTACACGAGTTTAAAATGAAATTAATTGTGGGGTAATAAATGCTTCATTTATTATACAGCATATTAAAAAAATTAATTTGGCACCATCACTTATAATTTATAAGTTAAACTTGTACATTAGGTCAATTGCGTTATATCAAATTCCCTGTGCTTTAATTTATGTGTTTATTTTCCTTTGTAGCCTGTTTAAAAGTTAATATCTTTTTTTATATTTAGTGGGCGTTTGGACATAAAAATTATAAAACTCCGAAAAAAAGTAAAAAGAAATTTCAAGTGAAAATGATATTTGAAAATTAGAATTGTTGTGGGATATGAATATACTTTTGTATTGTTTTTGAATTTTTGTCAGTGATCTGAGTGAAAATTTTGAAAAGTTGCTTTCTGGAGTTTTTTAAATTTTCAAAAAGTTTCAAAATTCATCTTTAAGTAAAAATTGAAAATTTTATGGCGAAACATTGATTTCAATAGAACTCTGTAACTCTAACTTTTCACGTGGTATATTGTAGACTACAAAATTCAAGGATATTTTAATATACTGTACACATCTTTAGTTTAAAACCGCAACATTTAAAAAAATTTCTTATCTTAGTGCAATTAACAACCCTATTTGATGAAGGAATATCTACATTTTTGATTCTATTTCATGCCCGACCGATTAATTCAAATTTGCTTGAAGTCCCACTTTAGCATATTGTTAGCTAGCGTTTGACCATAAATTTTCAAATTTATTTTGAAAAATTTGATTTGGGTGAAGTTTGGATTAACGATGAAAATGTGTTTGGACATAAGTTTTCAAAACATATTTTACTTTTCTTTTTGAAAAAACATGAAACATACTTATACCCACAAATTCTAAAAACTATCACAAATACTTAACAGTACCTTCATCAATAACATTCATTATCATTATCACAAACCATAGTCCCGAACATAAATAAATTTGTCTCAAAACTATCATTTTTATAATGAACTATATAATACACTAACATATGACCGAGAAGGCGAAATATTATTGGTACAAAATAATAAATGATGGGCTCTTTCATAAAATACAAAAGATAGGGACAATTTAAAAAATGTAATAGTAATAACTAGTTTGGGATTTGGGTTTTAGGTTTTGGGAATTTGTCAAAACATGGACAAAATTTATGAACAAATATACATTTGCCAAAAAAGAACTTGGCAAAATCTGAGGCCAAACGGTCCTTAGTATTGGATCCGAAACTTTTGATTAAAAATGGAGAGTAATTATCGTTCAAATCACAATTTTTGATGATGGTGAGGAAAGGATATCACTCTTTCACTAAAAATCTTAGGTGGAAATGCGGAAAAATATCACTGTTTATAATCAGTAATTATGTTCGTATTACACTTAAAAAAATGGGAAAAGGGGAAATTTTAAAAAAACTACTACACTTTAGACGTTGTACCATGTGCAGAGCCCGCTTGTACAAACTAAGCCTCATTTTTATAAAAGAGAAGTTTAAAATCTTCTTTTTCTTTGAAAAACACTCCTAAAAAGAGAACGAAGCTTCCTAACACTTTCTACGAAAACACAAAGGTAATTTACTTTACATTGCTCTCTCTGCACTTCAGTTGTCACATTTCGTCGGTTACTCCAACAATCGGTAATTCTCTCTCACTACATTCTCTTCTATGAAATTCAAAATACAGTAAAATAATTCACAAATACATAATTTAGCGTCAGTAAAATTGAAGACAGTATGTATGTTTTTTTTAGATTTTTTTATGGTTAATGGCACATAGTTCGAAATGAAAATAGTGATTTTGGTTAAATATATGTTTTAAAGTAGTTGATCTGCTTTGTTAAAGAATTTATTTACTTATATATTTGTGTTTTTCTTGGTATTTTAAATATTTATGTGGTTTGGTCGGTGTTAGGCGATAAACCCTAGTAAGATTATATGATTTTTTTTGTGTGTGTTTATTTATATGAGATTTGAAAATATACAGCGAGAAAAAAAAATTGTTGTGTCAAATCTGGTGTCATCTCTCCTGCGACAGTCACAGAAGATGAGTGGTGAAGAGAATGTTAAAACGTCGCCGTATAGGCGGCATCAGAATAGTAATGAGGATTTGGAAGCTGGGATTAATGGCAGCAGTAGCAGGTCTATGGATTGTGGCGGAAGTCCTTTTGATATTCCAAGGACTAAGAGTGCTCCTATTGACCGCTTGAAACGCTGGAGGGTTAGTACTTTCTTTTTTTGAATGGTTTTTTATTCTAATATTTGTCAATTTTTCGATTTGTACTTGCATAATATTGGAGTAACTTCTGATGTGATTTTTGGGGTGAAATCTTATTCGGACATTTCTTCATTGTTTGTTAATTTTTTTATGGGGTTTTTTGGGTGCATTTTGTTGGGGTGTATTTATAGGCGATACATATTAGTTGTGAGACCCTTGTGGAGACATGTGACCTCGGGTTCGAGTTTTCGAAGCCGCAAAAAAGTGCAAGGTAAGACTCCGTACCCTAGACTCTTATGGTCCATTCCTTTCTCGGACCCCGCACATATTAGTGCACCGGGCTTGGAAGAAGAAGAAGATGACATATTAGTTGAGAATATGTTTTAGACATTAACACTTTTTACGGTAGGTCCTATGCTTTATAGGAGTGAGTTAGCCTTTTTGAGATTTACTCATTGAGAAAACTTACATAACTTCGAGCACTTTTTATTTGTATTTGCATAATTGCTGGCATGAGATGAGTTTAGTAGATTTTTTGTTTGTTTTATGTGATTTTTTTTTTTTTTGGAGTGAAGTCTTATTTAGGTGTTTCTTCTTTGCTTTTCTTGAGTTTTGTTATATGTGCTGTCAATGTAAAACTTTTCTTACATTATCTGTGTATTTTGACATATTATAGAAGATTGCTTTCCATTTTAAAGGTTACAAATTAATGTTTGTATAGAGAACCTGCAATTGCGTTTTCAGTTGACCTGGTGATCTAAATCTTTTTTACATGTCAGGGCATACAGTGGGGGTTTTTTTGCGGTGCATTATGTTGGGTATTTTTACTTTTGTTGGTGTTATGTCTTGTCATGTGTAGGGTGAAAATTCAACTGGGTGTTTTTCCATTTGTTTTCTTCTTTCAGTTTTGTGCTTTTTGTGCTTGTGATGTGTGTGTGCTAGGTGGGTGGCTAGGGTGTTGGGTTCAAGGATCCATGGTTTTGGCTTATTCTTTGTTTACTGTGTTTGTAAGACCATTTGAGTATTTGGTTATTTTATCTTCTTTTTTTTTTTTTTTCTTTTTGGTTTCAACTTGGTCAATTTTGATTTTACATATTGAGAGTGCTAAATAATGTGGTAACAGTCTTCAGTGATTTTCTGGTAAGTCAAAACATCCAATTTTGTGGGTTTTGATTATTAGTTTTTGTTTAGTGTTTCACCTATCATTTTTTTTGGTGGTAGTGTTTATTTTATTAGGAGAATTGCGTGTTGGTCTTCTATGGGTTGAGCAGTTGAGGGAGTGGTGGCGTTTCTAGGTGCTCCAATGATCCATGGAGTATAATTTGCATAAGGTGGCAACCATTTTTTGTTTAGTGACAGGTCAAGACTTTTGGGGAAATGGATTATAGTTTTTCATTATTTGTCAGTGAATTTGGTATTGGCTTTGTGAAAGGACAGCTTTCTCCAACTTCCATCCTTTTAATATGCGAGTTTTTTATTTTAATTTTTAAAATGGATGACTTGGACACCTGTTAGACAATGCTTAAAGAATTCACTGGAGGGAGAAGTTTGAGATATGATGGTACTTAGGTATCACTGCTAGAGACATTGATTTTCTGCTTTTAAAGCGTTTCATATATTCTAGTTTATCCTCTTTTTATTAGCTTGTTTGGAGTCTCTTGTGGCCTATGTTGGTGATGAGACTGAAAGGATAGTCTTTATTGCCTTCAATCGTTCATGTTTATACTTGAAAATTTTCTAATATTAACATTTTTTATCAGTCTATCATGAGCGACTTGGTTTACATTTGACATAATGCACTGAGAAAGTGGTCTCTGATTTTCCCTGTGAGTTTCCTGATAAACATATAAAAGGAAGTGGAGCCATTGATCGTTTATGCCAAAAGGAAAAAAATTCGTTGTGGCAACCGTCGCCAAAACCCAAATGATTACAGCGTGGTCCTTCTGATGTCTATAGTGAATCCAACAACAGACCCAGTATATTCCCGCAAGTGGGGTTTGGGGAGGGTAGTGGGGACACAGACCTTACCCCTACTTAGTAAGGGTAGAGAGGTTGTTTCCAATAGACCCTCGACTTAGAAAGAGTGAGAAGAAGAAGAAGAAGGGGAAGAAGACGAGGGGGTAAGAAGAAGAAGAAAGAGAAAATAAATAAATAAATAAAAAAGCGAAAAGAAGTGTGTGTGTGTGGGGTGGGCCGAATGGTCTATAGTGAATCCAAAATTTTTAATTACCAAGGGGATATATGTGGTGTGTCAAAGCTTTTCTCTTACCGAATGCAATGTTGCTATCAACGTCCACGTTCCTTTATGATAGCATTATGTTTTTTAAAATTACTTTAAGGTTGATTTTTTTTTTTTTAATTGTGGAATGTATGGACACTACTACAGTGGTGAGACTGTAATTGAAGCCGATTCCAGGATGGCCGTTATGCCTTCAAGAAGACAATAAACCTTATTTTCCAAAATGGCGGAGGGCATTTCGTTTGCTGGTTATGTGAATTGTCTTTTGTTATATCTTGTTTGTCGATGTGTTGGAGAAGCTGGTGCTTTAGATTTCTTTGTGGTTAGACACCTGCTGTTTGCTTTTTCCCTTCATGAATTTAATTTATTATTCAAAATTCTTGGGAACTGCTTTTCTTCCGTTTATTTATGATCGGTGTAAACTTTTGCTGACCTGACTAATCTTTCAGCAAGCTGCGCTTGTCCTTAATGCTTCTCGTCGATTTCGATATACCTTGGACTTAAAAAAGGAAGAAGAAAGAAAGCAATTGATTGCTAAAATAAGAACCCATGCCCAAGTTATTCGGGTAAATATTACTCTCCAATATTCATGTTACCCTTCAGTGCTTTAAATGGAAGTAACTATTGTTTGTTCCTTTTTTCTTTGCAATGAATCAGGCAGCTGTTCTTTTTCAAGAAGCGGGGCGAACAGTCAATGGTAAACACTTCCTGATGCTACTTTAAGTCATCGAGTGAAATCTATGTTGTGACAGCTCTGACTGTTTAGCTTCAACTAAATTTGTCTGTATATAATTACCGGAATGCTGATGTAAGTGGGGAAAAGTGGGTAGTAAAAAAATATGTCTCATGGTTGTTATACTAAAATTAAGAAATAGGTTAAAATATGCTTGTTGGCGCAAACCAAGAATACAGAAGCAGAGTTAATTACTGATGGATAATTGTTGCTGCAAAGAATTTATGACAGAAAAGAAAACATGGTAATCGAATTACTCTCGTACTGCAATTGCTACATCTTTGCTGATATTTTATGCCAAAAGAATCAGTGACTTTGTTTTGTAGTTGAAGGTGAGTAATACCATTGGGCTGTTTTGCTATAGTTTTGAAAGATTTGCTATAGGTGCACCTTTTGAGGCAGCATCTTCTAGTCGTGTTTTCAAATGGTAGATTTTTCTGTTTGTCACATGTTTTGGCAGAATACTATTTGTCTTACGTGTTTCTTATTTTAGGGGATGGGGCTCTTAAGACGTTGCCTCCAACTACTACCTCCCTTGGCGAGTTTGATATCAGCCAAGAGGAGCTGGCGTATATGTCTAGAGAGCATGACGTCCCTGCTTTGCAGCGATGTGGAGGGGCAAGTTCACCTTCAAAATCTTTAATTTTTTTCTTTGAGTCATACCAGTGCTGGATGAAGTAATAGTCTTCTCTATTTCTGTTATGAAATGCTGTATCATCAGGTTAAAGGGGTGTCAGAGAAGTTGAAAACAAATTTAGATAAAGGAATTGATGGAGATGAAGTAGATCTGCTGAAACGGAAGAATGCATATGGATCCAACACATATCCTCGGAAGAAAGGGAGGAGTTTCTGGGTATGTGTTACAGTTATTGCATCATTTAATGCCGTGATTTATTGTTGAGAATCATTATCACATTATTTATCATCAAACATAGTTACCCTTTTCTTGTGTTCTTCACTGCAGAGGTTTGTCTGGGAAGCTTGCTGTGATACAACCCTGATTATTTTGATGGTAGCCGCAGCTGCATCATTGGCGCTGGGCATAAAGACTGAGGTGGGCCGAAACACATGATAATTTCTGTTCCTGATTTTAAGATATAAATCCTGCTCTGGGAAACTATTTATTGAAATTTCAGTAGAAAGAATCTCTGTTTTCCTTTATTGATATTGAGTGGAGATATAATTTGAAGATTTACACAACTGCGGCCAGGGGTGAGTGGTTATAGCTTTGTAGATCTTGAAAAACATTTTTGTGTTAGTAAAATCTTTTAAGTTCTTAACTATAAAAAAAGCTCTTATGTTCCTTTTCTTTTATGGGAATTGCACATATGATATAGAGAACAATGCACATATGATATAGAGAACAATGCACCAATATCCATCAATTTGTGTCCATGAACATCTTTATTCTTTTCCTTCTTCTCAACAATTATTTGGCATGTTATGTCTAACTTTTCCACTATGTTTTGTCTTCAAACAAGTAATTTAATATCTGTCTCGTGAGTTTCTTCTCTGCTCTAATTAAGCTTGCTCTCTTAGGGTATAAAAGAAGGATGGTACGATGGAGGAAGCATTGCTTTGGCAGTGATTATTGTCATAGTTGTGACAGGTACAAGGATTTACGTAGAGATTTTATTTTAGTAGAGGTCTTGATGTTAAACTTGTGTTTAATTTGGCTGATATGAAAAATGTGCGATGTCAAATCAACTCTTAACACTGGATAATTTATCAATAATATGGTCGGATTCGGTCTTTAGATTGCTTTAGTTGATATTCTTTGAATTCCATATCAAACTTCAGAACTACAAACTTAGTTGAAATTTGATTTAGAAAGGGAAAGACTGAGAGATTGATTAGGTTAGTTGATATTTAGTTCAGGCAGTGTTTTGGATAGCGTGAGGCGACAAATAGCGATGAGGGCCCTCTTCACTGAGGCGAGAGGCGAGAGGCGAGAGGCGAGAGGCGAAGCACTCGCCTTTTTGATGTGAAGCGACAATATATACTAAAAATTAAAAATATTAAATTGAAGGAGAAAATTTCAGGTTTGAAGAAGCTCTCTGACTCTGCCTCTGCCCGTGAAGGAATTGAAAAAAAAGAGAGAAGAAGAAAAAGGAAGGAAGAAGAATGAAAGAAAGAAAAAGCTCTCTGCTGCTTAAAAAAAAAACAGAGCAAAAAATAAAAGAAGAGAAGAAGAAGAAAGAAAGAAAGGAAGGAGAAAGAAGAAGAAAGAAAAAAAATGGCAGAAACTCGAAGGAGAAGAAGAAAGAAGAAAAGAGATGAAGAGAAGCATACTTGATGAAGAAGTTTGAAGAAGAAAGAACAATCACTGATGGTCTGCTGTGGCTTGGTCGACTTGAAGGAGAAAGAAGAAGAAATAGCTGAAAGCCCTAATCACTAGCTTTTTTCTTTTTCTACTGCTTTTTCTTTCTTTCAAAAGCGACGCTACAGGTAGCCTCTTGCTACACAGTGCCTCTCGCTACACAGGCAGAGGCGCTCGCCTTTTTGAAATCGCAACGCAGCAGAGGCAAATAGCGCTGGAGGCTCGCATCGCATCGCCTCACGCTATTAGCGCTGAGGCGAGCGCTATTTACAACACTGTTCAGGATGGTATAAACTGAGAGGCTGATTGATGACCATACTGATAATCGTAGTTTGATATATATGCCAATCATACATGGAGGATTTTTACGTAGTAGAAGTCCAATTTGGAGTCATTTGCTATGCCAGATGGGATAAGGCGAGATCATTATTTTGTGCATTATACTAGAGATAATGTGTAACAGACTTAAGACTCGAGCTCTAGATGAACTTCTCCTGCACTGGGGCAAACATTTCATGAATAATTCCATTTTCTCCCTCCTAGTTCGGCAAATTGATTTTTATAGCAAACAATGCGTCCCTCCAGTATCACTTCTTATTTAGGTTTTTTTCTTGAGGTATAGCTGTCCATTTTGCAAGCAACTTGTAGGATAAAAAGACAACTCCATGTTCAGTGCCAATACCGAAATACCAAAAGCATTAGAACATAATTTTGTTATAAGGATGCAGATGTTGTCAAGTCTGTGATTCTTCGCCTAGTTAGACGAGTAAACACAGCATATGAGTTGGAAAAGAAACTGTGAAAGGAAAACGAGTTTTCAGAGCAGAAAATCTTGTGTGCTCTTGATTAGTAGTTTCAATTACAACAATAGCATAAACAGCTGATTAAAAAGTCATCTGACTCTAACATGCCTTTACTTGTCTATATTTATTTTCCCAAATTTAAAGTTGTTGATGTAAGCCATTGCATAGAAACTTTTTAGCCTCTGGATTATATCTGACTAATGAGTAGAGCCTTAGTTTAAAAGTTCATTTTCTTGCTCTCCTGTTTGTAACTGGACATTTCTACTGTATGCATTTGCAGCTGTTAGTGACTATAAGCAATCACTTCAGTTCCAAAATCTTAATGAAGAGAAGCAGAACATACAAATTGAGGTTTGTCTTCTACTCTTTCCTGGTGTATTGCGTGTGACAGTCTCCTGTTTTCTGTCCTTCCCTTTTGTTTTCTTCAAATATTCTTAGGGTACTTTGTACAGGTTGTTAGAGGTGGGCGGAGAATTCCCGTTTCAATATTTGATGTAGTTGTTGGTGATGTTGTGCCTCTGAAAATTGGTGACCAAGTCAGTTTCTTTTTCTTCCCTTATTTGATGTTGTAACTACGATATAATCTTTCTATGAATTTATTTTTCTACATTGATTGCAGGTACCTGCTGATGGAATATTAATCTCGGGTCACTCTCTCGCGATTGATGAATCAAGCATGACCGGAGAGAGCAAGATTGTGAGTGTTTCTTGTAATCTCTTAGGTTACACTGCTCTTTCCTTTTTAACTGGTATTAATTTGTTACCCAGGTTCACAAGGATTCAAAATCACCTTTCCTTATGTCTGGATGCAAAGTAGCCGATGGCTATGGAACAATGCTGGTAGGCTTTTTTTCTGTATGACGTCAGTGTGTTGAAGGGACTCCTTTGGTCATTTCCTGTTAAAACTTTAATTTCTAATATTCAAATGGCTTTAGAGATCCCTAATTTGTTGCAAAGACATTATTAAATAAGCAAAGCATTGGAATGATTTGGCCTGGATAGAGCGGAATTCTTACAAGGAATTCATATGAACAACTCCAACTTTGTTTGAGATTGAGGCATGCTCGATTGATCGATCGAAAGATTTTAAACACATCAGTGTTCATTTTCAGGTGATAGGCGTTGGAATAAACACAGAATGGGGATTGTTGATGGCAAGCATTACAGAGGATAATGGAGAGGAAACACCATTGCAGGTTATTTGGGTGTAAAATGTTATGACCGTGCTGAAGGATCAACATTCACTGCTTAATTTTTTTTGTATAATTCATTTTAGGTCCGTCTGAATGGGGTGGCAACCTTCATTGGTATAGTTGGTCTCACTGTAGCTTTAGCTGTTCTGATTGTCCTTATGATCAGGTAGCTCTGGAATTCAATTGACGCTCTTATCGCTTGCCTCTACTGTTCCAAGAGTCTTAAGTTTGAGATTTTATGAACAGATTCTTTACTGGGCATACTTATAACCCAGACGGCACTGTTCAATTCAAAGCTGGGAAAACAAGGGTTGGCAAGGCTGTAGATGGAGCTATAAAGATCTTCACTGTTGCTGTATGTGTGCTCTTTTTAATGACCTTTATGTTCTTTAATTGTTTGTCATCTGAAATCAGCGAACCTGTGGAAAATGTAGGTTACTATTGTGGTTGTGGCAGTGCCAGAAGGGCTTCCTTTGGCAGTTACCCTAACGTAAGTATGGTCCTTCAGTTCTTGCTTCTCTTTTAGATGCCTTGGTTGTTAAGCTCAAATCTGAGTGTGGTTGTGAAGATAGATCTCCAAGTGATTAATTTTTTTGGTCCTTGCGTTCTTCATCAACTTTGGAGAATTTACTATTTTTCTTTGCAATAATATATTCCTTGCAGGCTTGCCTATTCAATGAGGAAAATGATGGCAGATAAAGCTTTGGTAGGAGCAGTAATCTTTCTCTGAATTTTTTCTTAAGATATTCTTTGTGTTCTAAACAACATTTAACTGCAGGTGAGAAGGCTTTCTGCTTGTGAAACTATGGGCTCTGCAACTACAATTTGCAGTGATAAAACTGGAACTTTGACTTTGAATCAGGTGGATTTTTTTTTAAAAACCTCTTGTACTTTTTCCCCACTTTCTCTTCCTTTATTTTTTTTGTTCCATTTTTCCCTTCTTGGTTGTGACTGGGTTTACCGCTGATGTTGTGTATGAAGAGCCAATTTATACTGTATACAGCTTTGCTTTACAATGCTGCCAAGCTTCAATTCTATTTTAATTTTTCCTTTGTAGATGACTGTGGTTGAGGCATATGTCTGCGGTAAAAAGATTGATCCACCTGATGATAGATCTGCAGTGCCTCCAACTGTGTTGTCTCTACTCCATGAAGGAGTGGGACTGAATACCACTGGAAGCATTTTTGTGCCACAGGTAAGTTAATAAAGAATTGTCAGCTCTGTTGAGAGCCTAGACGTGATTTGTCTCCTTTGCCTTCAGATGTTAATTTAATTCGGGTAACAAAATGTTAGTGTCCATACTCCAATTTATATTGCATTGTCTTTGGATATTCCTGAAAGCGTAACGCTATAGTATTCATAATACTATTTCATGCTATTTTCACATGTTTCAAGTATCAAAGGCATTTAATATTCTGATTTAGATTTTGATGTAATGCTTTTTCCATCATATGAGCCAACCCCAACTTGTTTGGGATTGAGGTGTAGTTTTGTTTGCTTTTTCCATCATATTAACTTTTCAACTGTTACAAAGTATTTTCTTTCACTACTAATTGATACATGCACGAGTCAGGCTATATATGTTGGGCTACAGATCATGTCAAATGGATGACGGAGGAATCATTTCCTCTGTTATGGTGTAAACAAGTGGGTCTTAAGTTAATGATCTGAGGCTGAATCTACTAAGATGAGATAGAGTGGACTATGCTTTTATTTCTTAGGTTGTGGCGTAACATTAGCTGCTCCCAGCTGATAGTCTCAATCAGTGTTAGTATTGTTTCCAAATGGGTGTTTATTTTTTTGTCCTTTGAATAAATGAAACACTTTTGGTAAAGTAAAATCAAGTTACACTAACACCTGACTTGTGGGTCTAGATTATGAATAGAGAGGAGTTTGATTGCACTTATGCTTAACAATATGCTGCGGACATATACTATAGAAGTTTGAGGAACTTTTGATGTTCAGTATTCTGATAACTCTGAATTATGTGAATCTGCTGTTCCATATATACTAGTTTAGAAACTGTATTCCTCGCTTATATTTATAATTTTCTACGTTCTTTTCTTTCATTGTTGATTTCCTTAATATCTTGTTGTTTTTATTCTGCTTTTATATGGCTTTTTGGTACTGTCCCTTCTTGTCTATTTTTTCATTGATGTGGTGCTTATGCTTTCCTGAGCCGAGGGTTTATTGGAAACAACCTCTCTATCCTCGCAAGGTAGGGGTAAGGTCTGCGTACACACTACCCTCCCCAGACCCCACGGTGTGGGATAAGACTGGGTATGTTGTTGTTAATATGGTGGTTGAAATTTTTGAGCTGTATGTTGCCCTTGTGGTCTGCTAGAAGTGATGGCGAGTTTTGACATGAACGAGTAGCCTTGAAATCTAGTGTTTCAATTAATGAAAGCTTACTTGCTAAGTTGACAGGGATTTACAGTGCTGGTGCATTCTAGGCTTTTTGAATATTAAGAGGAGAAAGAACTGCAGGATGAATAGCAATTATAAAATGGTTGTATAAAGTGGTGGATTTGTCTGCAAAAATCCTCTGGGTGGTGAGGTACTGCTTGATATGTCCAGCAACATGGGCCCCTAGGGTCCATGCTAATGATTTATGTGTACAAATTTTCTGCATATCAAAGAAAACAACATATATTGTTTGAGAATACTCTCTAACTAAACAATTGCTGAAGCACCTTCTCTGCCACTGTGGAGTCCTTTGACTCTTTATGGTGTGACTTCGTGTTATCAGTTATGAGTGGTCTTACCGCTTTTGCTTTATCATTATGTGGGGATTACCTTTATGCATCTAGATAGAGAAGATACTGCAATTGAAGATCACGTGCTTGCTCATTTTCTGATAGGGTGGTGGTGCTGCTGAGATTTCTGGATCGCCCACAGAGAAAGCTATTCTCCAATGGGGTGTCAATGTAATTATGCTTGCTTTATGCTTATAGTAATTGATGTCAAAATTCTCTTAAGTAAACTGTTTCTTTCATCTACAGCTAGGGATGAATTTTGATGCAGTACAATCAGAAGCATCCATTATCCATGCTTTCCCTTTCAACTCAGAGAAAAAAAGAGGTGGCGTTGCAGTAAAGCTGGTAATGCAATGCTCAACTCTGAAACTTCTTTTCTTATCATATAATATGACTGGTTTTTAGTGTTAAACCTTTGTTACTCTACTTGAGGACTTTACAGGAAAATCAAACTAATATAAAAACCGACATACGATTCCCATTTCATCATTGTTAAGAAAAGTAGCCATATTGTGTAAAGCTTGTTTATTCATGTTGCTTTTATCATTCTGGCACTTTCACGGGATTTTTTTTCTAGTTGATTAGCACAAAGTCCAAAAGTAGTTGATGTTCAGAAAATCTGGTTCTTTTATATGGTGTCCAGATGATTCACAGAAAATTGCTTCTGTGTCCATCTCTTCTTACTTGTCAAAAGAACATGTCCATCTCTTCTTTAGGTGCCATAAGTTTTCCTCGTGATAGGGAAAAAGTCTTAAAGCTATGTGGAAGGTTGAAAGTCGTAATTTAGTTCTTACAGCTTTATGATTGTTGAGAAACCACCTTATTAAATTGGTTTTATATCCAAACAATGCCTTAGGCGTTACCAATATCGTGTTTCTTGATTAGAGATGTACTGATGCTGCATGTGTGGTTTGGTGTTTTGCAGCATGATTCTGAGGTTCACTTGCACTGGAAAGGGGCGGCTGAGATTGTTCTCTCTTGTTGTACAAGTTTCATTGATGAGAATGGGTCGGTGGTTCCTCTGGGGGATGATAAGGTTTGTGTAAATGTTGGTCTTATCAAGCAGTTGATCCGTTGAAGAAACTAAAAATTATTTATTCACTAGCAACTTTAACCTGATTTAAGAAGTGCACTATTTTTTCTTCATTTTGAGGAATATCGGTCAGTTATCACTCCGAGTATTTTTACTGTGAACCGTTGAATTTGAATTGGGCACTTCAAAAGATAAGAACAACGGAAAGTTGAATGGTGTGATCCTTGAAAATTTACAATTGACCCAGAAAAGATTTATCATCATTCTATAAATTTTCAGTTATCAATTCTATGCGCTGCTGCATAAGATATAGCATAGTTCTACTGACCCGAAAAAGATTTGGCATTATTCTATAAATTTTCAGCTATAGTTCTGAGTATTTGTGGTCCACAGGTGTCACATTTCAAGCAATCCATCAATGACATGGCAGCATCAAGTTTGCGATGCGTTGCTATTGCCTACAGACAGTATGACGTTGAGAAAGTTCCCAACGAAGAAGAAGTAGAGCAATGGCAAATACCTGAGGGTGATCTGGTATTACTTGCCATTGTTGGCATCAAGGTACTTTGCAAAACCCTTTAAACCTGATTTTTTTTTTTTTGTTTTTATACGACATTTCTCTCTTCTATACGCCAAGGGTAACTTTTCTGCAGCAACAACAACATACCCAGGTGTGGGGTCTGGGGTCTGGGAAGGGTAGTGTGTACGCATACCTTACACACTACCCTCCCGAGACCCCACGGTGTGGGATAATACTGGGTATGTTGTTGTTGTTGTTGCTGCTGCAGAAAAGTTACCCTTGGCGCATTGAAGAGAGAAATGTCCTATTTTAAAAAAACAAAAAAAAACTAAGTTATTTAATTATTCTGCTCGTCTGTTTAAAGGGTGTAAATTTGCATGTTAAATCAAAACTAAGCTGAGATCTTTATGGGGTGGGTAATCTTGAATTGATCCTTTTCTGTACTGTTTTTGGGCTTGGCTGACTGAAAGTTGCGGCTCGTGCTCGCACAAAGGAGATGATTCAGCAACTTGAGATTGTGTGCTGTAGGCTTACCTAGGCGGGCAAACAGATAAAGCGACTTTGGAAGCTGACAACCAAGATAATTTTCACGTTTGCTTTATTTAACCTGATAACGCTTTTTAATTGAAACCCATAAACAGTACGTCTATGAAGGCAAATTCCCAAGCTTGAGGTTGGAGATGATATATCGCCTTGTTGACATTAATTCCATGAGATCTTCAAAATAAAGTTAGGTTTTCCAGCTGGAAAGCAGCAGTAAGAGAGTGGAAGGTAGTCGGTCTTCGGGCACTGAAACTTATAGCAGAGATGCTATGGAGCAACAGTGGTGAATAACCGGGTGAAAAAGATTTAAGAAACGAAGCAAAATCAATCTGGTGGAGAACCAAAACCATGGGGAGGTTTAATGGTGAACATGTTGCTGCGAGTTGGAGAAGAACTAGTGATGGTGGCTAGGAAGTTGGAGAATCGATGGAGGGATAAGAGTGATGGTTAGGGCCGAATCGATGGAGAGATAAGAGTGATGGTTAGGGCCACTGGCCATGGACTAGGCTTTCCTCCTCGAATATTTTTAGTTGCAGAAATGATGACTTACATCTTTCTCAATTATAACAACAACAAACAATAACAAACCCAGTGTAATCCCACATGTGGGGTCGGGGGTATAATTATACGAGAAATAGTAAGAAAGGCTAGCTTGACGTTTGAATTTTGATGAGTCTTTGACTGAGTTCAACCTTGAAATAAGTATAAGCTGAGCCCGGCTTCAACTCTATCTTTAACCCTGGATATTTTAAAGAATTGGGTGCTAAGTTTTAAACTTACTGTGCACTGTCATAGCCTGTTCTGCAGTTACAATTGATTTCACTTTCTCTTTTCTCTACATACCCTTTCCATTTTAAGCATGTATAATGCAGAAGTATCGTATAATTTGCTCTTATCACATGTAATTAATTCTTCTCATGTTTCTTATAGGATCCATGCCGACCAGGTGTAAGAGATGCAGTTCAGTTATGTATTGATGCTGGAGTGAAGGTAATTTGGAACAATGCATTTGCATTTGGTTCTTTGAAACACAAAGTTGTATTGAGTGTAATCCTGCCTTAATTCTTGTTATTTGTTTTCTCATGTGTTATTAGCTCAATGATGGTCGCATCTCTGTTTTACCATAAATTTGAAGGAAAAAGCCTTTGCTTACTGGATCTCAGATTACATACTTAATCTAGAATGATTTTTTAACTCTCTAGTTATGAACACATATGTTTCAGTGTTTGTGCTTTTGCCTTTCTGGTTTCGTATTGTAGTAATTTGCAATACACACACACACACACACACACACACACACACATATATATATATATATATATATATATATATTGTAATTAGCCTATTTGCCTATTTCTTAGTTAAGATAAAGAATCTATCTTTGCTTCTGTATATATCTGTATTTTATTTTCTATTAATTGTCCTGTTTGTGTTTGTCAATGGCATTTTGCTCAAGCATGTCAGATTGTCAGTTTTCATACAGTTTATCCAATTGAAGGTGCTTGTGCCATTAATATAATAGATACTTGGTTTCTGGTGTCATAAGGGAACAATGTGGAGAGTTGTAAACTCCATGGATGATTGGCAGTTCTTGGTAGGAAGTCTGTGGTACTTGTCTTTTATAATGCATATACCAATATTCTTTTTGGTTTGATTGTAATTGTGGTTTTGGACGAACAGTACAATGCCTGAAAAATAAAGAATTGAGCGTAATTGGTATACTTTCTTAGAGATCGTTTCAGATTCATGGAACTCTCAAGCAGATTAGGCAGAGAGCTGCTTGTTAATCTGTAGAAGTTCTTAACTTTTGTGACCAGCTAGACTGTTCTGTGAATGTACTAGTGAATGTTTTCCTTGACAAGCTGTGTTCCTCGTGCGTGCTTGGTGAAGTCTTAAATGGGTGATACATCTCTGAAAAACTTTGTAGTGTGCAATACATGTTATGACCGTATAAGGCTGTAACATTTTATGATCTCTTTGTTCATATTGCACCCTATACCTTTCTTATTTGATCTTAGGAAGTCCCAGCATGGGGAGCTTTGTTATACGCTCATAGTGTAGGATGTCCACTACTATAGGATATACTGTTGTACAAGTGGTTATTGCTTCCAATCCTTTTTGAAATATTTTAGCTGCCCTGCTGCCTTTCAATATATGTAAAAGCATAAATCTGTGTTCCCTCAAATTCACAGGTAAGAATGGTCACTGGTGACAACTTACAAACAGCAAGAGCAATAGCTTTGGAATGTGGGATTCTTAAGTCTGATGCTGATGCAACTGAACCAAACCTGATTGAAGGGAAGAGGTTTAGAGCTTTATCGGAGGAAGATAGAAAGGAAGTGGCAGAGAAAATATCGGTATGGAATGAAACTAGACTATTCCTAGTCGTTCAACAAGGTTTTTCCTCACTTTTAAAATTCACATCATGTCCAGGTTATGGGAAGATCTTCTCCTAATGATAAGCTCTTGCTTGTTCAAGCACTAAGGAGTAAGGGCCATGTTGTAGCTGTAACTGGCGATGGCACAAATGATGCTCCTGCACTACATGAGGTGCTCTTCTTGGCTGGTTAAGAATGCAGTTATCTGATATGATTATAGAAAGCATGAGGTCTGCTAGGTGCATGTTAGCTATGTATTCTCTTGTTGAATTGTTTTATCCTGTTCACTGTCCCTTCTGCCTGAGAGGATTTTCCTTCTGTTGCTATATGGTTACTTGCTGAACCATTGCGAAATAAAGTTTTTTCTCTTGCGTTCTACTCGTTTATTTGCTGGTTAAACTTTCTTGTTTGCTCTCTGTTTTTCTTTCATGGGGTAGCAGGTGTTACCTTCACAACGAACCGCTATATTTTGCTAATAAAATTTGCTTTCCTGCTGCCTTGTAGGCCGATATTGGTCTTGCTATGGGCATTCAAGGAACAGAAGTTGCCAAAGAAAGTTCAGACATCATCATCCTGGATGACAATTTTGCTTCTGTTGTGAAGGTCAGTTTATAATGCTGGCAGCTTTAGCAGGAAGTTCTCAGGCTCTTATTGTCTTAGTAAAGCCAAACTTGTCTTGCATGCTTGACTTAAGGAACATGAACATTCTTTTTCTAATTTTATTGCCTTGAAGATATCCCAACAGTCAGGTTTATATATTTTTGAACGTAAAAGAAGGTGCTTAGTATAACTTTTTAATGGTGGGGAATGAACTTTCCTGCTGGGAATTTTGAATCTTCTGGAATGACTGAAATACTTGGGATAGGCTTACTTTTTGAAAAGTTCTTTATTGCTAACAAGTTCCTATCTCAGAATGCAAGTTTTCTGTACACGTTTAAATTGCCTTCAGCAGTTCAGAAGTCAGATCTATTTTACCTGATATATTTTGCAAACCCATTAGTATCTTTTCTAGTTGCAGTGATTGAAGTTCTAAAATTTTTCAAACCAGGGCACGTCAATACTTATTTCTATTGTTTTTTTTATCCCATCAAATGCAGGTTGTCCGATGGGGCAGATCCGTATATGCTAACATCCAGAAATTCATCCAGTTTCAGCTGACTGTTAACGTTGCTGCTCTTATAATTAATGTTGTTGCTGCAGTTTCTGCTGGTGATGTCCCATTGAATGCTGTTCAGGTTTAGTTTCTCTGCTCTCTTATCATTGATCAGTGTGATTAGCGGATGCACACTTTGTGTGTTCGACCTCTATGTTCTAATGTTAATCATTTAGGTTTTGCCATTCACCTGTGCAGCTACTTTGGGTAAATCTTATTATGGACACCTTGGGTGCGCTTGCACTGGCCACAGAACCACCAACTGATCATCTAATGCGCCGAGCTCCTGTTGGTCGAAGGTTAGTTTGTAGATCAATCTCTGGAAAACAGAAGCTTGTTTCAACATTTTAATGGCAAAGATATTGTTTGTTTCGTCAAGTAACATTAGCTTGGCTGCACTATCATTTCTGCGTATTTGTAGTTTGACAGATGGGGTTGGCTTTTAGAGATAACTAATCCATCATGTGGCTGTGCAGTTGATTTCTTATAAGGAAGTACTATTGATCTGTTAGATTTTTTTCTTTCATGTCATTTTGCATAATGTGTAGGAAGTAACTTGTTTTGAAGCCGTGAGATACTTTTATAAAACATCGACCCCTACGATGTGCTGAAACCACCCTGCAGGAAAACCAACTTTTCCGCACATTATTCTTTCAGTTGGTTTGAACATTCTCACTACATTCTTAACGTTAATGTGATTATACTGTAAGCTGGATTCTATACGCTTCCGACTGTTTCCACTTATGTTACTAGATTATAGAGACTTCTATATTGCCTCAATATCTTCTGCCATTCATTTTCATGCTTCGGTACTAATGTGCATCCACTTGTATTAATAACATTTAGTGGTGGAATGTTGCAGCTCTAGCCAATGATTCCCCAAATGTATCAACTTATTTTCAGCTTCTTTCTGTAGTACTCACCTATGTTCTCATAGTTATAATATTTCTTGTGCGCAGCATCAATTGATTGTTTGCTTAATTCTATCTTAGGGAACCTCTCGTCACCAATATAATGTGGAGAAACCTATTAATACAGGTAAAAAGAATTTGATGGCTGGTGTTCCAAAGTGAGAAATATTCATTTTACATTAGTTTTCGAGGTTGATATCTCCTGCTTGAACATCTGCAGGCTCTGTATCAAGTTACAGTTCTCCTAATCCTCAATTTCCGAGGTGAACAAATTCTGCATTTGGAGCATGAGACGAGGGAGCAAGCTGTTAAAGTGAAGAATACCTTGATTTTCAATGCTTTTGTCCTGTGTCAGGTAAGAATAGCTGATAAAGAAACATGCTATGATTGGCTTTTGCACTCCCCATAGTATATTTTTCCTTTCTTACATAAGAAAGATATCTTGTTTGTACCTAGTGCGAACTCAAGCACGTCCTCTCCCCTAGAAATTTTGTCTTAGTTACATTTTTGGATTGTAGAAGTTGTTGTCCACTTTCCTTGAATCTGCAGGTCTAATACGTTTAATACCATAAAATTTTTAGCCTCCTTGCTTCTCCACCTTTATTTTTCCTTTATTGGCCATAAAAAAGTCAAAGCATCCATTTGTTTCTCAACTAATATTAAACAATTCATAGTTTCAAATCTAACCTTAATCGTGCCAGATCAAGGGTGGACAACCCAATTCGGATGGAGGCGGTAGTTATCTCTGCACTTTTTTAGGATCTTGGTTGTGTTTTCGGAAATGATTTTCAAATTAAATATGAGGCAACTTTTTCTCTTGAGCTCCTTCAATTTCCCTGTGTTCCTAACCTTTTCCTCATTTTTGGTTTTGTTCGGGCGATGGGGGCAAGAAGTCTGAAATTGAAATTTCATACTGCTGTTTGCAATGAGCCAATTTGCCTGTCTACTGAGATTTAATAGTTGTATCCACTGCTAATGAGACTCGAAACTGCAGGTTTTCAATGAATTCAATGCTCGAAAGCCAGATGAGATAAATGTATTCAGAGGAGTCCACAAAAACCGTCTGTTCATTTCAATCATCGGCTTCACAATGGTGCTTCAGGTATATACCTCAGCCCTATCCTTCTATTTGGCGTTGAACATCAACCTATCATATTAACAATATCCTTTTTTTCCCTTAGGTTATCATAATATTCTTTCTTGGAAAATTCGTTTCAACTGTGAGACTGAGTTGGCAATTGTGGCTTGTTTCAATAGCCATTGGATTTATAAGGTTAGTCTGGTCTTATGAACTGCATTAATTGATCTAGTAATTTTCTGGTACTAAGTGAAGTTGGTTTTGCTCAACAGCTGGCCCCTTGCTGCTCTTGGGAAGTTGATACCTGTCCCTGAGAAGCCATTCGGGGAGTACTTTTCCAAGAAATTACCGAAACGAAGAAATCAACAGTAGTGTTCATAGACATTTATACGTACACGAAATTAACTAACAAGTGTCTGCGTTTTGTAAGGGTGGCGTTTCTTTTGCTACTGTACAGAAATTTGCCGCTAATATTTTACTAGTTGGGTCATTTTGTGAATGTAGTAGAACAGTATAAATATATTTCTTGATTGCCTCTTTAAAATCGGATGGAGTCGGCTTTGCAGCAGCTTCGAGTTTTCCTAATGTACTCCACTCTGATGTTCTTGGAGGTAATAAATAGCCTTTTCTGCTGTTCATATAACATGAATTTATCATTTACACGAGGAATTGGTTACTTAGCAA
>MCJB01048377.1:141244-160381 GCA_002018475.1 Nicotiana obtusifolia | reverse complement strand
TATATAATAAAGCCTTCCCTGGAAACTAGATAAGCTATAAAATTAACATTGCTAATTCCTTTTCTAATTCTGCTATTCTAGTATTTTTTGTTTCTTCTATTTGCTCAATTTCCTTCTTTGTTTGTTTCCTTATATTTTCTATTTCTTTTTTCCTATCAATTTCTTCATTTTCTTTTGATAATCTTACCATTGCTGTTAAGGTATCTTCTATCTTAGCTGATTCTTTTTCTGGCATTAGGTACAGTTGGTCTCCTATTTTCTTAAATCTTCTTCCTAAGTTAGAGTGTATTATTATTATTTCTAACCCTTCTTGGCTTCTATATATATTTTCGCTTACTGCATATTCTTCTTTATTCATTATTTAAAATTGGCAAGTATATTTATCTATTTCTTTTTTATTTTCCGAAAGATAATAATTAAAATTCTTTTTATGTTGTTTAAACTGTTTAACAGAGTTTTTTCTATATTCTTTACTTAATGCATAATTCTTTTTAGTTGATGCTATAAATCTCTTAATTTTTCTTTTATATTCTAAAAGATCCCATTTATTGTTATTATAATATCTTAATAAGTTGAAAGAAAAATGTTTTTTCATTTATTTTATAAAAATCTTTTTAGCTCTGATACCATTCTGGGGGGTGCGGAATTCATCTTGTTAATTTTATAGTTTATCTAGTTTCCAGGGAAGGCTTTATTATATAAGTCTTCTTTTATTGGTATTAATCTTTTTAATTCCTTAATGGTTTCATTTATATATTCTAAATAATCTAGATCATGTGTTCTAAAGTATTCTGAGATATTATCTCTAAGTAAATTTTCTAATAAATCTTGTGTTTTCATAGCTTTTATCCAATGTTCTAAGTATTCGTAGTTTATGTTCATTAATCTGAATATAAATCATATAAATCTATATTATGTTCTATATTTAATTCATACCATTGTTGATTTTTCAAATGTATTATTTCTGTATATTCTATTATTTCTTCCATAATTAATAGATCAAATATTTTTTCTTTTACATCATTATTTAGTTTTCTTAGTGCATATAATACTATGATTTTATATTCTTGGTCACTGTCTAATAAATAAAAACTCATTTCATTAATTTTCTAAAAACTTATTCCCTTTAACCTCTATATATGTTATATTAGTTTTATCATTTTATAGTAAAGTTATCCTAACATTTTATTTAGTCACTACCATACTTTTTCAGCTTTGATCATTTACCCTAGCAGCGCCTCGACTCTGTGTACTCCCCTCAACACGGCCTTCATGCCTTTCTCGGTTTCCACCTTAGGATGGCATAGCCTGGGCTTAACTACTCGCAGCTTACTCACTCATATGGCAAACTTACTAAAAATGTTTAGCAAAACAATACTATAATATGATAAATAACTATTATAACATCTAAGAGATTATCAGGAATATATCCCGAGAGTACCTTTGCGATTGCGAAGCACAAAATCTCAGACACCAGCAACAGAAAAAACCAACAGATTCCTTAAGTTCAAAAATGATTCGTAGCCTATCCAAAACTCACCCGATTCGGGCTCCAAACCAAACACGCACACAAGTGTAATAACATTACACAAACTCGCTCGTGCAATCAAATGCCAAGAATTACACCTAGAACTATGAATTACACATCAAAATGCATGAAATTTTTAAAGAAACTTAAGAACTTTGAAATTCACAACCGAGCATCTGAATCCTATCAAATCAACTCCGTTTTGCACCAAATTTTGCAGACAAGTCTTAAATGATAAAATGAACCAATACCAAGTTTTGAAACCAAAATCCAAACCCGGTAGCCATAAATTCAACCTACAGTCAAACTTCAGAATTCTTTAAACTTTCACATTACTAGTTTTCAACAAATCACGTCAAAACAAGTTGGGGACTTCCATATTCAATTTCGGGCATACGCCCAAGTCCAAAACCACAATACGGACCCACCGGAATTATCATAATACCGATCCGGCTCCGTTTACACAAAATGTTGACAATAGTCAACTCAGTTCATTTTTAAGGCTAAAATTCATATTTTCTTCATTTTTTCGCATAACAGCTTTTGAAGAAAAGACAAAAACAGTGCAAACAAATCAAGAATCACCAAACAGACCTAATCGAGGTCTCGAAACATGGAAATAAAGGCTAAAACTCAAAATTACCCATCGGGTCATCATAGTTAGGGCAACAAGTTAGTGCTATAGACAGTCCCTTGCACTGACTATGGCTATGAGTTTTCATGGCCTTGCATTGTCTAAGGCTATGAGTTTTTCAGGCCTTGCAAGTCAATTCTATCGAACCTTATGCACCTCATCTCCATCTTGATTCCAAAACAACTATTTTGAACCATACTTATCCCAATAGGATTTCACATGTCTAAAATGTCACATTAATATTCATTTAACGCATCCACACCTAATCGAAATTTATGAAGTGTTACATTATCTCTCCCTTGGGATCATTCATCCTCGAATGATTGTCATGATTGTAACCACGCCTAACTTTGAACCTTAAAGGAGACTAGTAAAAACATGTGAACACTAAACTGTCATGAACAAATGCGTACTAAATTGAATGAATTCATGATTATTGAACTCGTGAGATACTAAACTGAATAGGTACTAAACTGACTGAATATTGAGCTAACTAAACTGATGTTAATACTGGAGTACTAAGCTGGCATGAATATCAGAGTAATGGACTGACATAAATGTTAAAACATGAGATCTCAATACTTGAAACATAAATGTTGTGACATGAGATTTGAATACTAGAAACATAAATATCGTGACATGAGATCTGAATACTGGAAACTTGAATGATATAACATGACACATAAAATACTGGGTGTACATCCGCCAACTCTGGTGGCAACTCAAACTCATAAGTTACTTTCTCGATCTTTCGTAGGATCCTATTTGGCCCAATGTATCTGGAAATGAGCTTTCCTTTCTTCCCAAATCTTATAGCACCTTTCATAGGCGTAACTTTCAGAAACACCCAATCAATAACTTGAAACGCTAGGTCTCTCTATCACATGTCCGAATAGGACTTTTGGCGACTCTAATCCATCTTCAAATGCTCTCGAATCAAGTTGGCTTTCTCCATATCCTGTTAGACCAAATTTGATACCAACGACTCTGCTTCACCAACTTCAAACCAACCAATTGGTTATCTACACCTTCACTTACACAAAGCTTCATACGATGCCATCTTGGTACTAGAATGGTAGCTGTTATTAAGCAAACTCAATGAGAGATATGTGATCATCCAAATTGCTTTTAAAATCAAGGACATATCCCCAAGTGTCTGAATAGTGCGTTCTGCCTGGCCTTATTTTTGAGGATGAAACACTGTGCCGAGGTTTACACTTGTGCCTAATCCTTTCTGAAAGGACTTCTAAAGTTCGTGGTGATGATCACCACAATCTAAAATGATGGACAGCGGAGTCCCGTGCAATAGGCCGATCTCTTGAATGTACAACTTGGCATAATCTTCTGTTAATCTGTGGTCTTTACTGGAAAGAAGTGCACTGACTTGGTAAGTCGATCTACAATCAGCCAATCAAATCATGTTTTTATAAATGAGTGAGATAATCATGTTATAAAGTCCAAATTTACCATCTCCACTCAAGAATATGTGTATTCTGTGGAAAAATAGCTTTCTGTTGCTCGACTTTCACTTTCTAACAATTTGGATACTTGGCCATAAAGTGTGCGATGTTCATTTTCTTATCATTCCACCAATAAATCTCCTTGAGGTCATGACACATCTTTGCGGAACCTAGGTGGATAGATACCTAGAATTATGGGCTTCTAACATAATCCTCCCTCTCAAATTCTATCTATATCTAGAACACACAATCTGTCTTAGTACCTCAAAGTACCATCATCTCCCCCTTGTTCAAAAGCCATCGTCTTACGCCTGTGAATCCCCTCTTTCAACTACAACAAGTAGGAATCATCAACATCCTTCACTCCGGCTACTAAGGAGGAACATGTCCCGTTCTGGATGACAACTCCCATCTCTGGAATCTGAAAGTCTAACTCCTAGCTTGGCTAAGCACTGAACTTCTTTCACTATAGTTCTCTTGTCTACCTCAATCATGAGCCATATTTCTCATACTTGGTTATCTTTTTAAGGTACTTCCTGAAAACACGTATAGTATTGTTGTGAGCTAAGTCTTTGACTAGTACTCCAAAGGTTAGAGTCTTGTGCAATGGCACTACCATCGTGATACATAACTGAGCATGATTTTATAGTTTTTATATCCCATGCTAACTATGTGGGTTTCAAATCTCCAACTGGATTTACTGACGATTTTCATATCTCCCAATTAGACTAAAGGTTAAGGTCTTGTACTTGCGGACCCTTCTCTTTTGTTGGGGTCCAATCAATTTTCTTTATTTTCTGCAATTCTTTACACTTTACGTCATTGACGACTCATCTTCCGACTTACTTCTAAGCAATCTTTCTTACAAGGAAAAAAACTAAATTACTTACATAAATGGAAAGCTAATGTATTCACAACTATTATACTCAATTTTAATGATTTAACTCTATTCACAGTGTCAATCTTGGAGGAACCCCCTTTTCGATAACTCTTAAAGGTTATTCTTCTGTAGTTTTCTCCCTTACTACCTAGTTGATTTTCTTTTTCTTCCACTATCACCGTACTTCTGGTTTAACTTAAACTCTTAAGTTTCTAACACGCATTCAGTGTTTCAAACTGTTACTCACTCATTAGTGTTAACCTGGCTAAGTAAATCAAATCGTACCTCTACTAGCTCTGCTGAACTTGCTAATTCACTATATCTACTCAAAAATTACTTACTATTCTTTAAAAACCTGCTAGAATCATGTTTTCTTATTCTTCTTTGAAAAACTAAAGTGAAGCATAAGGTTATTCCTAACTTCCCTCACAATCCCACCCTATTCTACCATCGCGTACTATCTTTTTTTGAACTATGTACATGGATCATACTTAGGGAAGTTTCATATGTCTTAATCAAAATTAGAACATCTAATCCCAAACTTTCTACACATTTCCAAATCATATCGGACTATAAACATCTAGGGTAAACACTTAGTCTCATAACCTAAGGTGGAACTGCTGAATCTTTTATCTCACAATAAAAGCTGCTTCTTATAGTAACTTACTAACGTGGTACTTTGTAGTTCTTATTTGAATAAATCTGAACAAATTAAAATCATTCCCTAAAATTCAGTATCGGCTGCTCTTGGTTCTCACTTCCTACATCATAACATTTTAGTCATGTGCATGAGTCGTACAAAGAACACATCTTTGGTAATATCAAATGTTTCTGACTCCTAGGTATTTTGCCCTTAGGCTCTTTTCTATCCAAAACTATATCAATTATGTTCCCCCTACGGTTAAATTCTTATCTTATTTCATCGTGGGGTCCGACATCTGAACTATCATCATCTAACTTGTGGCTCTATTTTCAAGAATTAAAATGAAACTGTTCTGTGAGGTAAAACACATACGGATAAACTACCATACACAAACTTGTCCTTCAGAGTATACCATTATCTGATAAATCACTTCTTGTACCATCCGACGAGTCTTAGGTTTTAATCCGGACCAAAGACATGCGAATATTTTGCTACAATCACTGTTACTTACATTTTCTTTTAGAACCCATAGGCATCACTATATACTCATAAGTCACCAGAATTTTGATACATTGAAAATTGGAGATCATGTAAATAAATAACTGAATACCGTGTACTGAATAACCATAAACCTGCTAACTGAGAGACTATATAACTGGTAACTGAGGTAAACTGATAACCATAAAACATGATAACTGCTTTTGTACTTTCTGATAATGTTTTGCTCTAATCTATACTACTGTCCATTGTATCATACTTTCAACATCTTCTCAAGTCTCATTTGTTACTAACATGTACTCCATAATCATACCCCAATGGGCAATCATCCTCTCTAGGACCTTGTCTTCTTCCTACCCATTGCTTGGGCATTTGATACGTGTGGAATTCGATAGGAAGATAAGGTTTCCTATTGCTCTAAGTTACATAGCACAATCTAGAGTAGAAAGAAATGAGATAATCCTAAATGTCTTGGTAGTTAACCGTATATATGCATAGCCAGCACACACATATAAAGGAATCTCCACTGGACAAAGCTTCATAAACTCCCTAGGATACTTGAATCTAGTGCTCTGATCCCATGTGTAATAGCCCATCCCACTAGTGATATTGTCTGCTTTGGGCCTAAGCCCATACAACCTTAAAATGCGTCACTAGGGTCTAAAGTCTGTTTACGTACATACCCAGCATCTCTCCCGTGTTTTGTCGATGTGAGATTTTCCTAGGTGTGTCACATACACCCCCATTAGGGATTCAGCGTCCTCACTGAGGTTTGCCCCACTATTTTTCAAGGTTGCACACAGAGTGGCTCCGATACCAAGCTTTTTCATGCCCCGAACCTGGACCTGGACGTAACACGGCACCCGGTGCCTGACTACATGAGACATATGATATCATAACATATTAAATGCGGGAGATATACTAACACATGTTGATATACCAAAAGTATGAATAATATAAACCAAGTGTGGAAACACTACTATATGTCTAAAATATATCTGTAGTCAACATTGTTTAACATGGAAAGTATGTGACTCTGTCTAACTATTACTCTAGTCTATGAAGCTTCTAATGAAATACTGAAAATACTGACTATCTAAACATACTGAAGACTGTAAAGTAATGATAATTCCCCAAAGAACTAGGGCTCACCAAATAGTTGGTACGAGAATCCTAGTGCTCCAAATCGTCAACCTGTAAATCGTTACCTATCGTGAGACACAGACCCCGGGCGAAAGGGACGTCAGTACAATTGAATTACACTAGTATGTAAAGCAACTGAAAGAACGAACTCTAAAATCTGATAACTGAACTAATAATTGATAACTGAAATGATAATTGATAACTGATGACTGAAATGCTAACTGATAACCGATAACTTAAATGAAATCTGATAACCGAACTGAACAAATGAAGTAAGGATATGGATACTCCCTCTTCTGAATGATGAACCACCTATTTATCTGAATAAATGAACTATGGCCTCAGCCAAATATATATGTGCACAAGCTACAGCCTCAGGCAGAAGTATACGTATACTTAACTGCAACCTCAGGCACAAATATGAATAAAGCATGAACTACGCCTTAGGCCCAAATATGCATAAAGCATGAACTACGGCCTCAGGACCAAATATGCATAAAGCATGAACTACGGCGTCAAGCCTAAATATAGGTGTTCATCATTCAGAGATTTAAAATCAGGAATAGAGAATCATACTGCAATACATGATACTGAAATGCTGAACCATACTGAGTTACATAGTACTAGAATGCTGAATAGAACTAGACTAAGACATGTATTCATGAACTGATTATGAGAACTGAAGCTTCAACTATTTATGACATTCTGAGTAATCTAGACTGAGACTCATGGGCATCAACCACAAGTCTATATTGATTGGGCACTAAGCTCACGATGTTCGGAATGGAAGTCATGAACGAGTACGAAGCTAGAGAATGGAAGTTCTACAACTATTCAAGGAACTAAGCTTAATTATATTTCTTAGGCAATTAGTAACGTTGTAAGAGAAACGTAGTATAAGGAAAATCATTAACATTCCCAAACATAGAGATTTAGCCTCACATACCTTGACTCTGGCCTTTTTAAGTGTATCACAATGTTCGTCACCCAATAATCTATGGCAATATATATCAAGAGGAACCAATATTAGCACTAATGCTCCTGATTTAGTCACTTAAGCATTTTATCAAACACCTTATGGGCGTAAAGCCTCATAGCCCTTTTCAATGGTTTTTTCTTTAAGCAATTCTCATTCTACTATTTCTAGGTGATTATAAAATCCCAAATAGATGTAACTAACACCATTTCTCATCATGCAATGTTCACAACAATCTTAAGCCAACAGCCCAATCCCTAGAATAGTTCACATGATTCTCTTTATCAAATCCACTTACTATTCTCCCAAGAACTCATCAATTCACAGCTATAAATGATTAGGGAGTAGAAACATTACCTTTTCGAAGTTTAATCTTTTTGAATTCGAGTTCTAGGGTTTTGTTTCTCAACAATGATGTATCGATCGAATATCTAATGATTTGAAGGGTTTACCCATGTTAATAAGGTGTTGGAGAATTGAAATTAACTGAGAATCATCATTAGAACTTACCTTGGATGATCAAAGGACCTTGGAGGAAGTTGGGTTCTTGAGAACTCTCATTTCTAGAGCAATTCTATGTGTTTGGGTTTGTTGGAAACGAGGTAGGGTATAAATAAGTGTACACATCCCAAAAGCTGTGCAAGAAATAAAAGTCGCTCGGATAGACATCGTCTACGTGGGGCATCATCAGAGGTGCCAAAATAGTAGTGCAAGGTGCTGTTAGAGGTGCCAAAACTACATTGGCTTTGTATCGTCAGGGCACCAAAGTTAGTTCTCTGGACAGTGCCTTGCACTGTCTAAGGCTATGAGTTTTCATGGCCTTGCACTGTCTAAGGCTGTGAGTTTTTCATGGCCTTGTAAATCAATTCTATCGAATCTTATGCACCCCATCTACGTCTTGATTCTAAAACAATTATTTTCACCCATACTTATCCTGATTGGATTTTAGATGTCAAAAATGTCACATTAATACTCATTCAACGCATTCGCACCTAATCAAAATTTACAGAGTGTTATAATTGGCTCCATACACTACAGTCCAAGCAAAAGAGTTATGCTGATCGGAGGGCTCGTGATGTGGCATTCATGGTGGGAGAGAGGGTTTTGCTCAGAGTTTCACCCATGAAGGGTGTGATGAGGTTCAAGATGAAGGCAAGTTCAGCCCTCGGTATATCGGTCTTTTTGAGATCCTTGAGAAAGTGGGTAGGTGGCCTACAGACTTGCATTGCCACCCAGCTTATCTAGAGTTCACCTGTTGTTCCATCTTTCCATGCTCCGGAAGTATTTTAGTGATCCGTCTCATGTGTTAGATTTCAACTCGGTCCAATTGGACAAGGATTTGACTTAGTCAGATCCGGAAGTTGAGGTCAAAGAACATTACTTTCAATGAAGGTTCAATGGAGGGGTCAACCGGTCGAGGAGCTGACCTGGGAGATCGATTTTTATATGTGCAGTCATTATCCTCAGATTTTGGACACTTCAGGTATGTCTCTATACGTTCGAGGATGAACGTTTGTTTAAGAAGGGGAGAATATAACGATCCGACCGGTTGTTTAGTGTATTTGAGCCCTGTTTCCCCTTTTGAAGCTTCCTTTATGTGTATTTATGATTTTATGACTTGCGGGGATGGTTAGATTGGTTTTAAAAAAGTGTTGGAATGATTTAGCTCCTTTAGCTCTTTGTTAGAAGCTTAAGTTGAAAAGATTGACCGAATTTTATGAAAACGCCCCAGAACGGTATTTTGATAGCTCCAACAAGTTCGTATAGTAATTTGGGACTTAGGCATATGCCCGAATTTGAATTCAGGGGTTCCTTGGTTAATTTGGCTATTTTTGCCAAAACTTAGCATTTTGGAAGTTTAGAAATTCCTTGAGTTTCACCGTTGGTTGACTTTATTGCTATCACGTTCTTATTTTGGTTTCAGGACTTTGAATAGGTTCATTTTTTTATTTGGAACACGTCTGTAAAATTCGGTGTTATTCCGAGTTGGTTCGATAGGAATCGGACGCTTAGTTGTGATTGTAGCGATTCTTGAGTTCATTGTGAAAGTTCATATGTTTTGAGGTCTGGTTCGTGGTTTCGTATGTAATTTTGGTTCTTTGATCGTGCGCGCGATTCCATATGATGTTTCAAGACTTGTGTGGATGATCGGTGTGGAGCCCCGAAGGCTTTGGTGCGTTTTGGACGCGTTTCGAATTGATTTTGGGTTGGTTTCTCAGCACCTGGTGTGTTGGTGTACAAGTTATCGCAAATGCGAGCACCAGTTCTCATTTGCGGTCACCGGTTTTTTAAAATAATCATCGCATTAGCCAAGGGGTTATTAGGATGGCAGGCTTCACATTTGCTAAGCCAACCTCGCAAAATTGAAGGGGGACCTGCACTGGGACATCTCACATTTGCGACCATTTGGCCCGCTTTTGCGAAGGGGCTGACATCACATATGCGAAGCCAGTGTTGCATTTGCGACATCCCCTGGGATCTGCAGGCATCACTTTTACGATAGAATTTTTGCATTTACAAACCCTAGGTCACATTTGCGAGACCTGCAGCTAAACAAAATAATAGGATTTCGGGACTTAGCTTCATTTATCACATATTAGAACTCTAGACTCGGCTGGATACGATTTTGAGGAGATATTTTAATATACAACTATTGAGTAAGTGAGTTTAATCCAATTTCAATTATATTACATGATTGTTTATAAGATTTAACATCTAATCCATGAAATTTAAAGAGAAGTTTTGGAAAAAATTTACTATGTTTTGAAAAATAAAAATTTAAAATTTGAGAGTCGATTGGACTCGAATTTGAAAACAAAACACATATATGGACTCGTGGGGTTATGGGTTTCGAGAAGGACTCAGGTTTTGATCGGGCGGGCTGACGGTTGACTTTTGTTGAATTTTAGAAAATTATGTAAAGATCTTAACTTCATTTATTAAAATTGGTTTCACGTGCATTAATTGATGATGTTAAGTCATTTTTGGTTAGATTTGAGCCGTGCAAGGGTAAGGTTTAAAGAAAAAGCTATTTTTGAGTGTTGATTTGGCCTAATTGAGGTAAAATATCTTGCCTAACTTTTTGAGGGGGAAACATTCCTGTAGGATTTGATCTAATTGCATTATTTGAATAATTCGGAAGACGTGTATATAAGGTGATGAGTGTGTGCACGGGCGTATATGTGGTAGTTGACCGATTTAGACTCTTAGGTTACTTATAGACATTTATTTGAAGTTGTTATTACATGGGATATATTTCATTATTGAGTTTATTCTTTCTGTTTCATTGTGTTGTTGTTGAAATTCTTGTACACATTATTACCGAGCCAGGCTATGTATTGTTGTGATATAGGTATAGCTGTTTTGGCAGTGTTGTAGCATATGGGCACGTGTGGTACGAGTTAATTATTTTGATGTGATGAGATGCGCATGCGGCGGAATAAGAGTGGTGTTATTGATGCGCATGCGGAGATATATGGGCAATTTATATGTCTATTGCTAGTAAGGGAAATTACTTCATTTTGAGGCACACACGGCGAGATAAGGGGACTAAAGCGCGTGTAGCTATTTCGAGAAAAATATATATATTCTATAAAATAAATGTAAGGCTCATACGGCGACATAAGGAAGTTTTGTGATTTGTGAATTGTGAAATATGATTATGAGGTTTGGTACCTCGAGGTGATTCTTGTTGTAAACTCTGTGTTGGAATGTTTTAATGATCTGATGTCACACCCCAACCTCGGGGAGCGCGATCGGCACTCAACCAAGATAACCCGGTCGAGCAAGCCTGTATAAAACCTTCTACCTGAACTCTCTCATGAATAAGAAGGAGATCTAATTCATTAATTAGACAACGTGGAGGGTCATGTGAGCAACACCAATTCATTATCATTAGTTACATCATTTTATAAGTTTCAAAATACATACACTTTCATAGTTTGAAGTGGAACAAGTGGTACAAATACAACATTACTAGTTTGACCTTCCCAGCACCAACATACAACCCACACTATGTCTACGGAGCCTCTAATGGATACAAAAGAGTACTATGATAGTGTCGGCAACAAGGTCTCGGCTATACCTCAAAACTTAATACACATGGGACTAAAGATACACGACCCGGAAATGAAGTGGGGCTCACCAAGTTAGCTGGGAAGAGGGTGTATCACTATCACTGATCAACGTCGCCTTCTGTGGAACAACCTGCATCAATTAAAGATGCAGCGCCCCGTGAAAAAAGGGACGTTAGTACAATGGAATAATACTAGTATGTATGACTAAACACCCTCTCGTTAGAAAAGGTAGTTGTACAAGGAATAATGGTCATAAAATCAATGGAAGCCTCAAACAATACTAAAATATAAAGTTAGGAGCATGAGTTGTTTTCAAGTAAATTTTCACTATTTTATGTTGGGATATCTTAGCATCGATATACCACCGTGACATTAACACGGAGTCCAATAACGGCCCGATCAGCTAGGTCGTCTCACTAAAAGACATCAACCACAATCACAATCACTATCATGATTTTAATCATTATCTCAATCAACATTTCAAGCACAATCACCACCATGTGTACGGCATAGCGTCCGATCACGACCCGATCGACTAGGCCGTCTTACCACAATGTCGTGTGAATCGACATCAAGCAATCATCTCATCCTAATAAAGGGGAATATTCTCATCACATCAATCTTATCCCAAATGAGAGGAATAATCAAAATTCACTCCTAAAAACTGGCACATGTAATTTCGGGGCTAGGCTATTTCAACCCACCCATCCTCGGTGACTAGTGATACTCCCAAAGGGTTTATTATTTAAAGGATTTGCAACTCAGACTTCAACATCTTTTACACGTTTCTAAGTTTTATTGGCACTAGTGGCCCAAATATTATATCATTCTTGGCACATTGGTCGTATTTCATATTTCATGCTCACCTTTTTCACTTTCAAACATCATCACGGATCATCAACAACAAAGAATTTCTATTCAAGACTTTGAGTACACATGTGAACAAATAAGAGTCTTAAGCACATTGAGATTTCTACACAACTTGGCACATTAGCTTTCATTTGAAATACGACTTGAAGTCATAACATTTAGATATGTAACCCATACTTAGAACACATTCTCAAATAGTAACATAACATGACAAGAGCATTTTGGAATACATATTGAACATATATCTTTTGACACAAAGCTTTCTCGGAATAGTCAAGTTATAATGAACAACTCGGGACATACAAGGACATCGTGGGATTCAATTCTAACACAAATTAGGAAGGAGTTCATGGTTCTAGCTCAGTTGAGCATTTTATCAAACACTAGGTGGACATTATGATTTGAAGGTCCTCCTATGGTGGATTCCTTCATCCCACTACCCAAAGTCTACCCAATTGAGCTCAACAATCTTCCCACAGACATTGATAGTACATGCATGTATAATGAACAACTCCCACACCCAATAATTGCTTTTCTCATTGCCTATTTTCAGTTAAATCCCGAAATTGAAGGCTAAGAAGTAGAATCTTACCACTAGGATGAAGACCTAGTGAGTTTTCCTTGTGAATTCTCCAACTTTTAAACAAGAATTGATGAACAATAAGTTAGGAACTTCCCCTCACTCTGTGGCACTTCCTCTCTCTTGAAATATTAGACTTTCTCTTTCACATGGGTCCCTAACGACTATATATCGAAATAGGATCGACTTATGAAATTAGAAAAAATGAAGTTCCGATGTAGATCTGCGGTCACATAAAGGACCGCATAATACTTCTGAGGCCCGCAAAATGGACCGCATAATGGCCCTCCAGAACTGGGCATTTCTGTGCAGGTCTGCAGTCCGCAGATCAATTATGCGGCCACATAAAAGACCGTAGAATCTCCTTCCGAAATATCTCATGCTTGCTTCTGTGATGGATGTGCGGCCCGCAAAATGGTTATGCGTTCGCATAATGGTTCTCAAAATTTGCTCATGTTCTGCTTCACTCTGCGGCCGATCTGGGGCCCACAAAGTGGTTTTGCGGTCGCATGGTGGACCGCAGAAATGCCATGGTCTGCAAAAATGATTTCTTCAACTTCCCAATGTATTGTTCAACCCAAAAAGTCTATATCGCGGCGAGAATTATTCTACCTCGGCGCCACGAAACCCCAGATTTTAGGTAAAATTTTTAGAGGCCTTACATTTGAGTTGTAATTGTCTTCCTTAATTTAATTCATTTGTATTTTAACTATATTTTGATTATTTTTCCGTTTTTATTACATGTTTATTATTTGTTGCCATTTTTTTCTTTTACTTTCCGTTGTTAGTCCTGTACTATTATTCTGCACAGATTTTCATATCTAGTGAGTGTCTTGACTTGTAATCATCACTACTCTATTGAGGTTAGTTTTGATACTTACTGGGTACCATTGTGGTGTACTGATACTACGCTTCTGCACATTTTTGTGCAGATCCAGGTAACTTAGAGCATGCCGGACGTTAGCTAGATGTTTAAGATTTGTTACAGAGACTTCAAGATATACCTGTCATTATACTCGCAGGCCTCGGAGTCACCTTCTGGAGCTTTACTTTGGTACTACTTAATTTCATTCCTAACAGTGTTATAATTGAGATTTCTAGTATATTTCAGTAGAGCTTATGACTCCATACTATCGTTTTTAGGAATATATGTCCATCGTTCAGTTTCAGCTTTATTATGTCATTTATCAGTTTACTTTAATAATTAAGTTGTTTATTGCCGTTAAATCTCAACATGTGTTAGGCTTACTTATTCTTAGAGATTAGGTGCCATCACGATCCTAAAGGTGGAATTCTAGAATCGTGACAATAAGGTCTCATTGTAAACTTTTGTTATGTTCTTTTCTGTGTCTATGTGACCTTTGGTGACATTTAGGAAAAACGTGATTCTTGTAAGAGCACAAACCTACTCATATCTTGTTGGTTAGTCTTGTTGAGTATGAAATTCATTCTTATCTATTTCTGCTCTTAAATTGTACTCCAAATTCTTTAGTATAGTCATGTTTATTAAATGTGGGTATACTTTTCACCATACATTTATGTTTATATAGCTATTACTTCTTTGCCTGGGATTAAAGTTCAGTTTGGTGTTATAGCATAAAAATATGAGAGATGAGAAGTCACGATCAATATATAGGACAGTAAATAGTTACAACAATACCATGGTTCAACTATCTATATTGCTGTGTATGGGCACAATCAAGGGTAATGCCCGGCCCTATTTTCCGATGAGAAAATGGAAGGAGAGCACGGATGCACGATACCTTTCATATCGAGATTCAAGAAGAGTGAATGATGTGCCCGTCATCGGCTATGGTAAAGCGACGTGCCCCAGGCCAAGAATGAACCTCGAAAGACATGGTGAAAGGTTACGCATGACAGACAGAAGGTCGTGATACTCGCAATCAACCAGATAATACAGCACGGATCTCGCTTGATGTTGATGGATCATTAATTAGAGGTAATTGAAGAGTTTTACTTTTTTTAGACTTATACTAAGGTTAGAACTCTCCTACTATATAAAAGGAAAGTTTTTTTATAACATACATTATATCATGAAAACCAAAGCAATAAAATTTTATTTTCTGCCTTTTAGCTATTGTTAAAGCTTTGCTCATTTGTTTTGTTCTTCATTCACGACCGGGCTTGAATCGAGGGTCCATCCGACGACGAGGTCACTAATCAGTCTAAATTCAGGCTTGATCATAATATTGCAACTGGTTTGAATGTTTATTTCATTTGTAATCATTTATTTGATATTTTTAGTTGTTCGTGTTGAATCAGACCATATATCCTCAAAACCACATACAAATTTAACTGTTACCCCATTTTGGAGTAAACAGTTTCGCGCCCACCGTGGGGCTAAGGATAATAGTTGTGATTTGATATGAATCTCCAAATACACCCTATTTTACGCTTGTACTTTGAAATCTTAATTTCAGGTCAGCCCAAAAATGTCAAACTCCCAGTCTACTCACTTGAACGTTGATGCTGATTCTGGCCATCACGGCAAAAATAATAATTTGGTGCCCAGTAACGAGGTGCCTCTTGTCGATCCCAACGGCATCCCAGCTGCCGATCTGGTCGATGCTAACTCGCAAATGGCCACCAACATCTTTGCCAACTGATCTCGAAAACAGTGTCTGCGGGGGACCTCGACCAACAGCTCGAGAAGCGCCAGAAGGAGAAAATTATAGGGTAAGCCTACAGGTAATCTTCAAAATGTTGCAGGCTCAATAGGCAGCGATAGTGTAGCTGCAGAATCCATGCCCCCAACAGGGTTGAGCCCGAACAATCCTGGGAAAGCACTCGAAGAGATGAGCAAATTATCGAGAGACAGGGTGAAGTCGAGTCTGTGATAAAACCCAAGGTAATGAATATGCTCGAAGAGTTGACAAAACGAGTGGAGTCGGGTGAGAAAATGATTGAGGCTAATGACAATAAGGTGGAAACATACAGCTCTAGGGTCGATCAGATTTTGGGAGCATCCCCGATATTGAACGGACCAGACTCCAAAACTTTTATCCAGAACCCCCTTCCCTCCGAGCGCGGCACCAAAAACCAATACCAAAAATGGTTTAATATGCCCAACATCCCCAAATACAATGGGACCATAGATCCAAATGAGCATGTAGCCTCCTACACATGCGTAATCAAGTGGGAACTATCTGGAAGACGATGAGATCGAGTCGGTGTTACTGAAGAAGTTTGGGGAAACTTTGTCCAAGGGAGCAATGATATGGTATCACAACTTGCCCCCAAATTTCATTGATTCATTTGCCATGCTTGCAGATGCTTTCATAAAGGCCCATGTCGCGACCATCAAGGTCGAGACTAGAAAGTCAGACCTTTTCAATGTCAAACAGAGGGATAACGAGATGATCAGGGAGTTCGTGTCAAGATTCCAGATGGAACAGATGGACCTACCACTGGTTGCAGATGATTAGTCTATTCAGGCATTCACTCAGGGGCTTAATCCCCAAAGTTCCTTGGCTTCTCTTCAGCTAAAACAAAAATTGTTGGAATACTCTGTGATAACCTGCGCGGACGTCCACAACAGGTAGCAGTCGAAGATCAGGATCGAGGACGACCAACTCGAGGCACCTTCTAGTCAGTTTACCCTATCAGGGCTGATGATAGATCTAAGAGAGCCATTGATCAAGAGCCAAGACCGGTCCAAGATTGGTATCAGCCATACAGCGTGGACCGGGGGGGAAATGGATCTGGGCAACACCCCGCTAGAAATGAGAAAAGATGCGATCGAGGGCCCGGTGGCCGAAGTCTGATGAGGAAGCATGGGTTTGACATGCTGCTCGGGAGTAGGGAAGCACCGAGATTGTCGGAATACAACTTCAACGTGGATGCTACCAGCATCGTGTTAGCCATAGGACGCATTAAAGAGACCAGTGGCCCCGACCTTTGCAGTCTGATCCTACCCAGAGAGATCCCAAGTTGATGTGTAAGTATCACGGCACTCATGGCCACAAGATCAAAGATTGTCGGCAGTTAAGAGAAGAAGTTGCCCGGTTATTCAACAACGGGCACCTCCGAGAATTTCTAAGTGATTGAGACAAAAACCACTTCATGAACAGGCAGCAAACAGGTCGAACAATAGGAGCCTTAGCACGTGATTAACATGATCATCGGGGGAGTTGATGTCCCCAATAACCAATGATAAAACCCACTAAATTATCTATCACAATGGAAAAATGCACCCGAGACTATGCACTGGTAATATCCGAACTTATCAATAAATCTCGAGTAAAACGTGTGTTGATTGATCTAGGTAGCTAGGCCAACATCATCAAATCAAGGTTCATAGAGCAATTGGGGTTACAGGACCTAATCGTGCCAGTAGTCTGGGTATTGAACGGGTTTAACATGGTGTGTAAGACTACTAAAGAAGAAATACCCTTGCTAGAAAACATCACCGGGATGATCCAGGAAACAAATTTGTACGTGATCGAAGGGGACATGATGTATAAATCTCTATTCAGAAGGTCATGGGTTCAAAACATGAGGGAATTACCTCAACCTTGCTCCAAGCATTGAAATTTCCCAAACCGGGGGGAGTCAAAATGGTCTACAGAGAACAGCCGGCCGCGAAGGAGATGTTCGTCGTCAATGAAGTAATCCTGGTGCCCGTGGTTTAGGCATCAAGGAACGCGGAACCAGCTAGAAAGGAGGAGATTAAATAGCAATCGTTGATACCAGCCTCGGCTAAACCGGAGAAACAGGCTGAACGAGAAGCAGACGACGCCACCAAATCGACAATTGAAGAGTTGAAGGAAGTCATATTAATCGAACACCTATCGGATCGAAAGGTATACTTGGGCACGGGGTTAACCCCCGAGCTTATGAAAGAACTTATTGATTTCCATAAAGCTAACGTCGATTTTTTCGCTTGGTCCCATCTTGACATAGCAGGGATTACACCGGAGGTAACTATTCACAAGCTGAGTCTGGACCTGAAGTTCCATACAGTTAAGCAGAAGAGGAGGCCACAGTTCGTGATCAAACATGCATTCATCAAGGATGAGGTATCCAAACTTCTAAAAATAGGATCCATCCGGGAAGTTATATACCCAGACTGGTTAGCTAACATAGTGGTAGTGCCTAAAAAGGGAAATAAACTAAGAATGTGTGTGGATTACAAAGACTTAAACAAAGCATGCCTTAAGGATTCTTTTCCTTTGCCTAACATCGATCGGATGATCGCCGCGACGGCCGGGAACGAGATACTCTGCTTTCTCGACGCTTACTCCGGGTACAACCATATTTGAATGGACCCAGACAATCAAGAAAAGACTTCTTTCATTTACGAAATTCGGCACCTACTATTGTAACGTAATGCTGTTGGGATTAAAGAACGCTGGTGCCACTTGCCAATGCCTAATAAACCGGATGTTCGAAGAGCAAATAGGTAAATCAATGGAAGTTTATATTGACGATATGCTAGTCAAGTCCCTGCGAGCATAGAACTATTTGAAACATTTGCAGGAAAACTTCGACATATTAAGGAAATACAACATGAAGCTAAACTCGGAGAAGTGCACACTCGAGGTCGGATCGGACAAATTCCTTGGGTTCATGGTATCCAATCTGGGTATCGAGATCAACCTTGACAAAATAAAGGCCATAGAGGACATCACCATGGTGAACAACGTCAAGGTAGTTAAAAGACTGACCCGGCGCATAGCCGCACTGGGCCATTTCATCTCGAGGTCCTCGGGCAAAAGCTATCAATTCTTCTCACTATTGAAGAAGAAGATTAATTTTTCTTGGACCCCAGAATGCCAGTAAGCTTTGGAAAAACTCAAACGGTACTTGTCGAACACTACCCCCCCCCC